>JAODFY010236885.1:0-10069 GCA_027580055.1 Paracaudina chilensis | reverse complement strand
TATCAACCTTGTCGCACCTTGGCAATGCGAGTTATTGCAGTTTTAATATTTTGGGTTTTTGGACCATAACTGACCTTAGGTGACCTTTGTGGGTACCACAAACAATAGGGCACCAGTTTCCACCATGGCGGATCTATAGGCCAAGTATGGCTTCCATGCGCTCCCAGGCGGCACATACACGCCAACCTGACTACATAGGTTCCTTTTGCTATCGCAAGGAACCAAAAATGAATTGCCTAAGAAAGCCTATTTCTAGTTATGTAGTCGGATATCTGCAGTTTTCTATATTTTTTTTATGCAGCAAATTGACTACAGATTGTTAATTGGCACGTTTGATTTTGGGACTCCATCAAAATTGCTTATTCGGCTAAAGCTGGCAAATTAATTCCATCAATAAAATGAAGCTTTTGTTTCATGAAAGTAGTGTATTTATTTAAGTTGACATGGTTTGAAGCCCATGCATATCATTGTATATTTTATTTAACTCATTCATTTTCTTACCACTATAATGCAGTTCATGCCTAATGTTTGGTAACGCTTACAGCGATTGTTTAATCAATCGTTTTGATGGGGAAGAGAAAAGAATTAACTGTTTGTTTAATATTTGTGCTTTCGTTCAAAGAAGGCCAGTTCATCAATAGCATTCAGGAATTAAGTGGAAAATTAGGGACCGAATCAGGTCTCATTCAACTTTACTGAGGAGATTATGATCATTTGCATAAATGATTATGAATTGTATATTGTACAAGCTAGGCTGTTGTGTGACCACTAATAATATTAATTTCAAATCTTGCTATATTACTCACTTATAAGAGCCCCTTAATTATCTGAAAAGTTTTGTGCTTCCTGGGAATTCCTTTAAAACTCTAGATGATATATATTGTACAAGCTAGGCTGTTGTGTGACCACTAATAATACTCTAATTTTAAATCTTGCTATTACTCACTATCCCCAAGAATCCCCATTGATGATATATCAGTGACCTAAACAGTATTTACCTCAAACCTCTCATAAAATACATCTAGGATTCATCAATTTATCCGAATTTAGCCGAATTATAGGAGCAAGGTGTCACACATACACAAACATGATTGCATAGATTCGTTTTTTTTTTTCCAGCAGGTACTGTAATCAACAAAACATTTTGTTGCATATTGATTGGTTAACACAACAGCCCTGCAGAGGCTCACAAAATTCCATTTCAATATTTCATTTACTCTGTGCTTCAGGAATCAGACTGTGGGGATGATCAACACATTTTCTGAAAATGGAGTAAAATTCTCTAGTGCACCAATTACTTTGTCATTTATATGCTTCAAGAAAGTCATTTACAGCAGTAATAAATATAGATTTGTTTTTCATCACTGATGAGAGCTGCTCCCTGGAGGGCATATACAAGCTATTAGTTGCAGCAGTATAGCCATTAGTAACACACATGCATGCTTGAAAACCTTGGAAGTGCTTAAATTTGACAATTTTGAGGAAAAATTTACCAAAGTTTCTAGGCCTAACTAACTTAATTGCTCGTATATAATTTTGTGCTGATTGAATTATATAATTGCCACATCATAAAAGTGTGGCAAATTGTTTGTGCCAAATAAAAACCTATTAGCGTGTGATGTAATGGTGATGTGGAACCCAAAGCCAAAATTGGTACCACTGGCGTTGTTTATGCATGCGGATATACTTGATGCCAAATAAGCAAACAGCAAAGTATGCAAACATGCCATCATAAAATGTGGTGCAGACCAAACACATGGCCGTTGTACAATGTTATAAAATTGTATTTTCTCTAGCGAAATATACTGTTTTTGTATGCTTTACATGTTATGGCAATCATTATTGGAAGAGTGATAAATGGTTCCCTGAATTTGATGTTTTTACTGCATATCGATTAAACCCAGGTACAGACACTCCTTATTGGGATGAGATTTAAGAGTCAAGCGAATAACAAGTACACAAAATGCATTTTCAGTTACCAAATTAGATGGTTTAAGCTTTAACCACATATTTACATGACCATGGTTTTATATGCTGGAAGGACAAAACAAACAATTCTGCAAATAAGAATCTGTTTGCCCTCAAACTAACACCTGTTTTTTTTTTTTACAGAATCGTGAATATGTTGAGACAGAGTATACCTACAACGGCATTCCATTCTCGAGATCTCTCGCATCTGTCGGAAATGCGGAGAGCAAGAGTCACATCTCGGTTGCTTCAACACAGAAGCAAAACAACAGCTCCTCCCCGAGCTGCTGCACACGCTGGTCACGAGGTCAGAGATATGAACCCACCTCCATGTCGCCCGAAGAATCAGAGCTCAACGAAGTCAGGGTAAACACTCCTAACACAAACTCAGAAGATCTACGACTTCCACTAACCTCTGGGAACTGCACCCATTCCTCTCAAACTATAACACCTACCGCCACCCCGCTGGTGGACACGCCTACGCTGCCTCGTGCTAATTCGCTCAATGCTACCGCTGTTGTGACCACTCCCGGTTCCAATGTGGTCAGAGTTTCAGCATTATAGCGTGACAATTTCCATGATTGGGATTCCATTTACATGCAAAAGTTTAATTGATGCAATTTTGTACAAGAGATTGGAATGTCAGAGAGTGGTGGTGCTGAGGAAGTAATTCCCTTTAATTCCATGTAAGGAAGAAGACTTCCCCTCACCACAATGACCAAAGAGAAAGGAAAACAAAGACCAAAACCCCCCCCCCCCCCCCCCCCCAAGAAAAATGCATAGCAAGGAAGTGCAGAACATATACCATGTGGTATCAGACGTAATGCTTTGTGTAGCAGCAGAGTGCCTTCGTACAAGCCCCACCCCATAATGAGAAATCCCCACCCCATGATGAAAAGAAAAAATCCCCACCCAAGATGTTTAAAGAACTGATCAAAATAATTGCTTGTGTGAAAAGTACCTCCCACAATTCCAGCTCCTGTTTTTTTTTTTTCAAATCCATATCTGTGGCGATGCTACCTAACCCTAACCCCATTCGTCAACGAAATGTGAATCATTATCTATCGTGCATATTTCGTTTGTATATTCTGCAGTCATGTAGCTCTTTTTCATATATATATATATATATATAAGAATAATTACCTGACCTGCTAGTCTTTTTGTACGACTCTTACACTGAATTTTGGATGAAAATTACTTTTAAATTTTAGTTTTTTTGTATGAAAAAGGGAAACAAAAAAAAAGATCATTATATGCAAATTAATATTATAATTATACAAGGTTTTTAGAGAAGTATGAATTATAGGCATGATTTTAATTTGATGGAAAAGGGGTTGTTTTTTCTGTTTTGATATATAATTATAAAGTACTACAAGTATATGGCTATATCCTACATGTTCTATCCTCGTTAGGACAATTAGGTCGTTTGCATCGAACAGCCTTTTGTGTATTAATTATCGAGAAGTGCTTTGATTTACTATATATATAATATATACATACCATATATTTAACTATATAACAATGATGTGAGAATGTGATGATGTGAGAATGACGGTTGTACGACTGGAGGTCGAGCTTGGGTCAAGCTTGCACCTGTTATGATTTGAACACGTCGTGTTTCCTAACAAACCGATTTTTTTTTTATGAGCATACCAGAGATTGAATTTGTAAATAATTTAAGATATATCATGTGCTACCAACAATGAGGGATTTTTGATTAAATATTATTTCATAAGTGTGTGCTACCAACAATGAGGGATTTTTGATTAAATATTATTTCATAAGTGTGTGATATTACCATAGGCTCTGTCCATACGAGAGATGAATAATGATTAGCATTTGTTTTTGAAACAGCTGCCATAGTTTATATAATTTAACATGTCACAATAAGCAAATGCTAACAGTGTTCTTGTTGGCAACACAAGTAGGTTATTGTAGCCTGAAAATTGCATATCTAGCACATATGCTACACATACATATCTAAACACAAAAATTGCATATGTGCTAGATATGCAATAGATATGTATGTGTGCTAGATATGCTACACATACATATCTAAACACAAACATTGCATATCTAGCACACACACACAAGAAGTTAGGGGATTTTTGCTAATTCAAATCAACCCAAAACATCAGATTTGTCCAGGAGCCAACTAGAATGTGACAGGAGCATTTTTAGATTTTGGGTAATATGATAAATAAGAAACTATTTAATTTATTTTTTTTAATGGTTTTAAATACATTGTCAATAATCACATATTTAATGTTTCAATTATTTTTTATACCTGGGTGTGAACTAAAAACACTTGTAATGGTCAACTTTTCTATGTGTCTTCTTCATTCTGTTTTTCTCCGGTTTTAGGGCAGAGTTTATTAAACCAACTCTTCCTCTTTGCAATGTATCATAAAAGGGACAAGAAGTTTCTTTCCAACCTTCCTTTTTCAATTCCTTAATTTTTGGTATGAGGTGAAAGTGGAATAAATGTTGAGAAATACATTCTGCATTTTACTAGTTTTCTTTAATATCAAATGTATTTGTGAACAGGATTGATGTGGCTGGGAATTTTGCACAAAACACTTACTTTACAGCAGGACAAAGTGTGGGGTGGGGGGGGGGGGCTAGGGTGCAAAAATGATTGTGCCTTATGCCAAATTGTCAGCTATTTGCCCCAAACTGGAAAATCTCTGGTGATGGTGTTATATACAAATTTACAATACAAGTAAGTGTGCAATGCACCCAAACATTTTTGCTTATCCCACACAACCTGAAAAATTTCTTATTCTATTTTCCCTTCTCTCCATGCACATTTTAAAATCCCAAACTGATTGATTTTGCCTCAACTGAGTGATTCCCCCCTCCATCTGGCCACAAAGGTGGGGGCAGTCCCCCTTGAACCACACCCCTTGAACATGCCACTTTTTGTACACAACACTGGTTGGCTATTTTGTAATATGTAAGGTGGGGGAGATAGATATGTTCCTAAGTCAGTTTACCAAAAACACCTAGGAGTCAGCAGGAAGCATCATTTTGTAAATATGTTTCACGCGCAACCTAGTAAGCTATAAATAAATTACACAGTGATGTTCGTAGCATCAAAAATGTACAAGGGTAACCATTGCTTTGCACTAGCTACTCACCTAACAGTAACACTGTAATGATAGGCTAAGCTTTGTAAGATTACTATTAACGTTATCATAGGCAGTTTCACAAAAACAATGTTAAGGCTGCATAAAAATATGGACCTCTCTGACAAATGAAAAACATGTCCAACATTTTACCGTGCTACCAAACAAGAGAGCGATCTAATGTGGTATCAATAAAATCCCTGTACAACAAGTAAACCTTTGGGCTAATCACAAAGCAGCACGCAGTGGTACGATGTAGTAACTGGGCCACAGAAAAATGTTAAATAACAACAAATTCCTACATACTATGAAGCTTCCAAGAAGCTAATGTGACCACTCTGATCACTATATAAATACACTACATTACATGCATTTGGTTCAAAGTTAGGGTGGCAGATTTTCCCCTTCCCCATTAGGGTTACAGTTACACCTCTACAGGTAAACAACTTGAGCCCCTGAATATGCTACAAGACTCCCACCAATCTGTGAAATTCATTTTGGTGCAAGAGGTGTTCACCTTCAAGCATTCCAATCCACTTGATTAATTACCAGATTTAGTGGATTTTGGATCGCCAAAGTTGGCCGGCACTGCAATGATCACTTTACATTTATTACCTTAAAAAGTCTCAACACTTAGAAAAATAAAGGATCTAAGACTCATCAAAGCAGACCGTATGGCTTGCAAGCGACTGATTGGCCGGCTGGCTAAACAGGCCTGAAGTACTCCTGGATAACTAATTGCTTATGAATCCTAAATTGCCAGATATAGATAAATGGGATGAAGCGAATGAAAATGACATGATAAATAACATTGTCACAGAGAGGATATTAAACTTTCCCAATTTGTTCTCTTTTAAAGTTGGCTGTTACAGTGTAGTAAACTTTCCGTTATAAATATATGGTCTCAATTTAATTAAAGATATTATAAATCAGAAAATATTTGTTTTGTTGAAAAGGACATGTGAAGACATACAAAATGAATGTTAATGAGATTTAATTTCACTGTCAAATGAAACTGTATCACACCTAATTTGGGCCGAACCAGGGGCACATATATTTGCCCCCCACTTTTCTCCAAACTTGTACATGTCATTGCCCTCCTCCCGCACCACCTCCCAGATTTCAAATGCTTCCGCCAGCCCTGGCTAAAAATACACCTCATCATTTGCACAAATGGCACGTTTAAAAGCCAAGCTAAAAACAATTGACCTTCAGTAATTCCTTGGTAGTAGTAAAACTACTCTTTTTTTTCCCTCCCTCTTCTGTTACTTTCAATCTCTAATGCACATAGTCATCCATTAAACTGTAATAACTGTCTAATGCACCTTGAAATGATTGAGAACAGGTCTAGACAAAAATAGTAACAAGACAAGAAAATAGAATTGATGTCCATGGTGCACATTAGTTGGTGGTATAGCCGGAGGGAACTTGAAAAAACTGGCACGGTAAATTAAGGTATGCCTGCTGAGTGCAATTTATTGCAAATTTGAGGGTGGATATGGGTTGGTCCTGTGTAGGAGGAGGCTATGCTTTGGGGAAGTGATAGGATAGGAGTGGTGATTGGCCATTATGCTTGGGAAAGCTTAGGCACAATGTCCAAAATTTGGCAACCGCTGCCTTGCTGCAGCTTAGCTGAGGTGGCTGTGTAGACCCTCGACACAGGTAGACACTCAACGATAGCCGGATAAAAATGGAGCTACAGCCAGGTCAAAGTTAATGAACAACTAGCTAGGTTGAGGGTCATTAAGTGTGATCACTGAAGCATAGCAGGGTCCGCTGGGCCTTCTGTATGGGAGAGTAAAGAAGCTATGGTCAGTGAGTGCATTGTTTTTTGTTTGGGAAGAAGGGAAGCTCAAAGGGGTGCCTTTTACGTCCTGTGCATGGGTATTAATTGATTGAGCCCTAAAATTCCTAGAAAGAGCAGATTGTCTAAAACTCTCAGCCAATCAAAGAGTTCTTCAAAGGTGGCACAAACCTTCACCCTATAGAATAGCATTAGGAGGGCGGGGGTGGTCAGCTGCCTTTGGACCTGTGTATTAGTTTTTTGATGGAGGATGGTATCTGAAACCCCCAGGTCAGATCTGTGTCAGTGTCATCTGTGTCAGTCACACATATTTTTCTACTTTGTTTCCCAGCAATCTAATCAATATTCTTTATTATAAAATTAAAGAAGGGGAATCCCAGAGAAATTATATAAGGAACATTAAATCAAAAATAATCTTGTCTACTTGTGTTTTGTGAGAACTGTTAACTTAATTTTCATCGACCTCTTTGGGAATCGCCACTCGTCTCTGAAAAAGTGTCAAATAAGGCATCAACCTACTGCAGTACCTCTCTGCAATTGGGACTCCTAAGATATTCAAGGAGTTTAATCCTAACATAACACTAGGGCAGTGCCCTCCTGTTTCAGAAGGTGGTAAACAGTTTGTTTGTGGAAGGAGGTTTAGCTTGTGGGAATGGGTGGCTAAAGTTCATGGGTAAACAAAATTGCAATGTCTACGTTTATGGGTGAACAACTATCGCCCCTAAGATGCTACACTGGTAAGTGCATTGCAGTTATACTGTGGCATCGACCAATCTCAAAATTTGATGGGGAGGTGATGTTGAAATTGAGTTGGGGGTGGGGGAGTATACAGCCTTTAAACAGGGGGGGGGGGAGCATACAGCCTTTAAACAGGGGGTGTGATTTGTGGATTTATGATGAATCATAAATGATGTTGTTTCATCTAAACTGATTAAAGCCTGTTCGAGATCAAGCATGGACAGACCAGACAGACAGAATTATGGACAGATAGTCAGTCAGATAGATAGATGCAACATGATCACAAAGGCTCAACCAGCTGGTATAAGCCAAAAACTAATGCTTCTTTACATTAGTTTTCCCTATTAAACTAACCAGAGAGCAAAAATATACCTCATCAATAATTGCTATGTATGTGGATAATTCAACCAATCACAAAACTCATGAGTGACATTTTGATACATCCAGTAGAGATGAACCAATTATTATAATAAACTATAATGTATCCTCTATGATGTGACTTCAGCATTACCAAATGGAGTTCTTTCCATTGATATCTAATACCATTAGTTTCCAATGAAATATAATGGCTGATTAGTTTTTCATTGAAAAACCCATTTACATTATACTCATAGTTAACTTTTGCCTCTTTTTTACATTATTTCTCCCTGATAAGCTAATCAGAAGGCAACAATTAAACTTTGAAACATCTACTAAAGATGAATCCTAAACATTAATTATAATAATAAAAAAAACTTTGCTTCAACATTTAGACAAGACAATAATGCCCATTTTCTCTAGTTTTCCTTAATTTCCTTAATAGACTAAACTGGAAAGCGAAAATTAACCCTTCGATGCATCCATGAATCATACAAGTAATATATATATATTCATTAACTGGTAATGTATACTATATGGTTAGGCTTGATTCTAAAATTAATAAAAGATGTGCTTTCTATTAAAACAAATTTAAATTAGCTTTCACTGATAAGCTAACCAGAATGCAAATATTAACCTTTGATACATCTGCTAAAGATGCATCATAAATATTATAATACTTAAAGCTTAAATAGTACTGTATGCTCACTCTATGGCTTGACTTTGATTATTTTTTTTTAGATGATAATGCCCCTTTACCATAGTTTCCAAACTATTGCCCATTTACACTACACTAGTTTTCATTAATGGCTTATGCAAAAATTAACCTTAGATAAACCATAACTATTATATTCAGTAACTAGTAGTATATGATATATGGTTTGAATAAAATGTGTACTTCCCATTTTAAACCAATGCCTGTTAGTTTTCAATGAAAAAATGGTATTCTTTGCTCAAATCAATGACCAAATCTTAATTACTGTTCTTACAATCCATGCAGCTCAATGTCTTAAAATGTGTCATAGTTTAGAGCCCAATGCAACATTGCAACTGTTCTTTGCAACATTTTTTGGCCTTTTTACATTACAGCATTGAAACAGTTGAAATTCAAATTACAACATTGAAATTCAGTGGTCTTTCTTATTTCTGATTTTATGCAATTTTGAAAAAAAAAAAAAAAACAGGGTGCCTGTGGGGCCCTTGAAGTCATGAGGGGCATTGAAGTCATGAGGGGCATTGAAGTCACGGGGGCCCCTTGAAGTCATGGGGTGCATTGAAGTCATGGGGGTCCCTTGAAGTCATGGGGGGCCTTGAAGGCATGGGGGCATTGAAGTCATGGGGGTCCCTTGAAGTCATGGAGGGCCCTTGAAGTCATGGGGGCATTGAAGTCATAGGGGTCCCTTGAAGGCATGGGGGGCATTGAAGTCATCGGGGTCCCTTGAAGTCATAGGGGTCCCTTGAAGTCATGGGGGCATTGAAGTCATGGAGGGCCCTTGAAGTCATGGGGGGCCCTTGAAGTCATGGGGGGCCCTTGAAGTCATGGGCACCCTGGGCTACTGCCTCCTCGGCCAAGCCCTAATTACAGCCCTGCTGTTATATGCTAGGAATCTCCTATGGGGCTAATTCAAAACTCACGAGTAGCCAAGTGAAATTCTTTTTGTTTCTACAGAATTAATAGCTACCATACCATAGCTACAATAGCTCTCTTACAGGAGCAGAAAATGTTCTGGAATAGAAATCTCATAGGATGGTCTGCTCATTGGGAATTGTAATGTATGGGGGACACTCATCATTACCATGAAAATTTTGCACTTTTAGGCTTTAAAAATGGTCAAAAATTTGAACAATTTTAGCCTTGACTTTCGGGGGGTGTTCTCAAGAGGGAGGAGTGTGTTGCCCCCATTTGACCCCCTATTTGCTACATGCCTAGCCAGGCGCGTAGCGAGAAATTTTTCTTGGGGGGGTTCTGGGAAAAAAAAAAAATTCTGCAATTTTTTTTTGCGAAAAAATGCAATTCACGGGCCCGTAGACGCAAAATGGTGCAATGTTTGTGTAAAAAAAAGTCAAATTTCCA
>JAODFY010236874.1:0-10069 GCA_027580055.1 Paracaudina chilensis | reverse complement strand
GCCGAACAATACGCGTAAAACGTGTTTCTAGGCTTCATTAATTCTTACTTATGAGTGTTATAATATGCAAAATGAGTAAAATAAAGTTGTTTTATCGGATGAACAATGCACTGATAATATATGTTCAAATATATAATGATTAATGGCAGGAATGTGTTCATAAAAAACAGGCTACATCACGAAGTTGATTCAACATGCTTATGCCTTACATAGGATATTAGTAATGTGGCACCCGTGACATATGCGTAATGGATGACGTCAGTCACGTCACAGTATTGTTCTTCCTGTGTAAATTAAAAGGTATTCCAGGATGCAACCATGCGTCTGTGACTTTGAAGTTACTTGCAATTTCACTTTAGCCACCTACATATTTGTGTTGAACGCATATCATCAGACCCCTTTGTCGCCCCCTTTTTTTTGTCGCCGAACAATACGCGTAAAACCTGTTTCTATGCTTCATTAATTCTTACTAATGAGTGTTATAATATGCAAAATGAGTAAAATATAGTTGTTTTATTTTATGAACAATGCACTGAGCAATTAAACAAACAGACCGAGAGATGAATTCATATTTTGCTTCTCCTTTAATAGTGTACCGTATAGTGTTATTTTATCACAATTTGCTCAGGAATTTTTTAAACTATTAATCTTATTTGATATTCGGCGAAGTTAACTAGCAAGTGACGATTGTTCCTTTCGATATCACATATAGGCATGGTGTAGGCCTACGTTGGATTTTTTAGTATGATCATAGTAGAGCCTCATACAAACCAATTGCTTTTTTATAATGATGTGCTATTAATTTATTTGGTGATAGAAACAAAATGAATGGCGTTTTGGCAGTGGTGTGCGTGAGGAGAGAGGGCGTGCTCACTCAGGGTATTAGTTACACTAAACCTTTTTAAAACAATTCCCACAAATTTGCCATGTTGCACCCCCTCCGTTCTTCTTTCTTAGCATTAGGTCTACCTCATGAACTGTCACATGAGTTTCGCCAAAGAATATCAAATCGTTTCGAAAAGAAATGATGACGCAAGCAGGAGTTCTCGGAAACATGAAGGGAATAAATGTTCAAATATATAATGATTAATGGCAGGAATGTGTTCATAAATAAACAGGCCACCATCACGAAGTTGATTCAACATGCTTATGCCTTACATATAAGTAATGTGGCACCCGTGACGTATGCGTAATGGATGACGTCAGTCACGTCACGTTATTGTTCTTCCTGTGTAACCTAGAGGTATTACAGGATGTACATCATAGTATGATTGTCATGTCATGGCATGTGTTCATATTTTACCCCCACATCAATCCCATAATTGGGCCCTTTCACGATTAAGCCCACTATCTAAGCGGAGCGCCACCATAGTTTGGCGCGTAGCGCGCAAGAAAAGTTTGGCAGAATATTCTTCCCAGATAGATGGAAATGGTACTTCCCAGGCCTTGCAAGTTGCATCTAAACATTCTCAATTAATATGTAATTTTTTTCTTGTTTTTACGTTGTTTTTTCTAATGCCCCTCCAGGAATCAATATTCCGTTTTCCGTATGAGAAATATATTTCATCCAAATATCTATTGGGAGCCAATTTGTTTTGTGCAATGCCGTAGAATAAAGCCTTGTAGGCCCCATGTAGTTATGGAAAGATAACTTTTGTTCAGTGTGGAGTTCCAAACAAAGGTCCGTACATGACATCTTATGCCTCCAATTTTTGGACACCCAGATGTGGGGACCCTAAATGTTGGGGGGATCAGGGCATGAGCCCTGGTGGGCCCCGCCGTAAATCCGGCAATGTCCCTACCGTTGTAGCGACTAGCTGTTATACTCGACTATATCAGTTGTATGTGTTTTATGTTTTATGCCCGGGAACACGCACCACGTCACGTCTCAACTGACACAGTTGCCTGCGCCACAATGGCGGACTGGCCGTATACGGTATATATGCATTTGGGCAATACCAGATGGGCCGTTGGGTTGGGTACAAAATGACCGATGAGCTGGCTAAAAAAATGGGCTAGCTGGAGCCTGGTAAATAAATTTACAGCTCATTTGTGCCCAGGACCAATTTAAGACCCAATCCTGCCAATGGTATCGTATATTATGAGTGCTAAATACCCCTAGATCAGGCAGTTGTATGTGGCGGATATATAGAGAATTGGTGCCATGCCTAGCTGGAGTGCCGAGGCTCTCCACCCAAAAAACGATACGAAGTTTTGCTTCGTAATGGTAACCGCCACAACATACCGAACTATTGTACAATTTCAATAGAGCAAACTTTTCTTTCAACGCATGTCGAAACATTGAATGAAATTATGAAAGTAGGTCTATTATAGCTCACCGGTAATGATTGATGAGAATGCAATGTACAGAATTCCAAATATTTATATTCGTCACAAGTCACACACGGTTAGGATGAGTACTATAAATATAGGGCTTATCCTTTCGCAATTCGGAGTTGTGACTTTATCTGTTGACTTTATCTGCATGGCAGAAGGATTTGTGCTACTTGCCCACCAATTGCGATACCGGTACATTGCGTCATCTTGCAAATATTTGCGCCAATATATCGCATAAAAATTACGAAATGATGTTGCCCACCGGCGAAATGAGCGCAAGAATATATATAAGAAATCGCAGATGTTTAACGTATTTTTACATTGTAAACTCACCTATGATATCCGGTTCAGCAGGTTTTCTTCTCCAGTGGCCTTAAAAACTCAGGGTGCTGTTGATATCATTCAGCTACAATTAAGTTTTTCCGGGCTGTCTGGCTTTGGGCCGGTGTGACAGGATTTGTTGTCCGGAGGTCCTACGGACAATTAATCCTGAGATTATCGTCCGTAGTTTGGGTAAATTGGGTATATTGTGTCCTAGATCAGTTATAACAGTCAATAAGACACATATCTCAGCCGGACGATTAAAACTACCACACCGGCCGGGCCATTCTTGCCGAAGTGCATGGAGAACTATTCACGTTCTTCTCCGTATTTCCAGACGCGCTGAACACAAAGTCAACGCTGAATGTACCATATCACTAATTATTAATCAGCTGCTGTTTTTCGTCTGACTATAATAGCCTATATCTACAACCAGGAATCACATCCTCATGTGTAACCAATAAAATTCAGAGATTTAGGACTAGGAAGATCAACTCAGCGTCTGGCAAAATCAATCTAATTTTCATCTTGATATAGCCTCTTTAAATAGGACTGCCAGTGGTGGCGCTATAGGGGGAATTCGCCATCAAATTTCACCCTTCCCTAGATTTTATAAACATTGTCCAAAATAAAAAGCGCTAACAGGTTAAATGTTGTTTAAAAAATGTCAATGAGAAAACCATGTTGCGTCTAAATCATATTATTTGTAAAAAACAAATCCCAACGGGGACGGGGATACATCCCATCCTCGTTTTTACCATAAAAAAAATCTGCACTCAAAGGTTTCAGTTTTCCCCACTTGTTACCGGTACTTCATATCAAATTTAAGTCCTTTTCATATATTATAAGAAAAGGTTTAATATTCCTTACTTTGAATTCATTCAACAAAATGGTTTGATATAACGATTTTTAAAGAATTTTAAGGGGATAGTTCAGCAGTGATAAATAAAAATATAGAAAGAGAGGAGGAAATCACAAAGTTGCCAGATGCTTAATTAAAATTACAAGTGTCTTCGAAAATCAATATCTCAACAACCAGATATACTATTTTCACAATTGATTGTAGTTTTTCCTCGTCTGTTTTATCGGTCCAACTTCATTTGTCACTGACGACTGCTGAACCTAATTATTGTATCCCGCTTGGATACATAACCTGGCTACGGGGCTGATACATTCCAAATTCAAGTGGACTCTAAACATTCAAACACATTTTTATGGGTGACATTTCGCTTAAAGTTTCTTAAATACTCTTTGAAGAGGAACACAAAACATATTTTCTAAATCTCCCAAATTCGGAATACCGATATAAATACCTGATGTCAAATTTCGTAGAAAAGGGTGAAAATTCTAAATAGAAATACCCCTCCGAAGTTGTTACCCCACCTTTTTTAAGTTTCATACACCCTTTGACAAGCCCATATAGAGATTGATATTTAAACAAAAATGAGGGAAGTGGCACTCACCCCACCCCGATACCGTTCCACCGTACTATAGTGTTTCGGAAATTAATGCACAAAAATATGTGTCCAAATAACCCTTCACCCCAACTGTGAGAAGAAAGTTCCGTCACTGATGCTTACGTACTTCAGACCAGTGTTTGCGTTAGGGGGAGGGATTATCTCCCAAAAATGAAAAATCCCTCTCAAAGGAGGGGCATTCCCTCCCAAAAACTATAACTGTTCAATGCAGCTATATGTAGGTCATTAGGCCAGTAGGCCATTCCCTTCCAAATTTGAAAAGCTAGCATAAACACTGCTTCAGACACTCTGTAAAAAATCACATAAAAAGCAAACGTTCATCAGGGTTCAAAATTGTTGTGCTTGGCTAATTAAGTAGTCTAATCGACAGTATATATATATGGTCTTATCAAGACCCTCGTTGAATGCTCTGATCTAGGGTATGTTTGACAGGAAACCACTTTAATAGAAAGTGCGCCCTCAATTTGCAAACGAAATTAAACAAACCGTCTAGACAAGACTACTTCGACGGTGGCAAACATTTATGTCCCGCTATTCTCCCAATCATGAAAAACTGCCTTTTCAAATTCCAAACGTGCACTCCATTAATTGCCATCCTGCCTGTCATTTACACTATTTTCCCCCGCCTAAATATTTAAACTTCTTCCGCCGCCCTTGCCTGTCACTTAATTTATTTTTTTTATTTTCCCGCCAGTTATGTTAGAGGCACTTCAAGTGTGTTCAGATCCAACGGGCGAGTCGTCGCGCTTCAATCCTCGTGAAGAAATATGTTGCTCTGGAGTAGTCCATATACGCGGCGATGAACACACACAATGTTGTAAGTAGATTGCATAAACTTAGGTTAAAAATCAAGCTTCCCGGCAAAACGGGACCAGTACAGAGAGTACTTGTAGTGACGTAAATTGCCGGACATGCCTATGGGAGCCAAAAAACTTTCCATCATCGTGTGTGTTGACGCAGATATCTATTAGAACAACTGTTAACTTTGAAATTGTATATATGTTAAGAACAATACACGAGCGTGTCTTTGTCCAAGTCTGCCAGGCAAAACAGCACGTGACGTAACGTGCAAGACCTCAATAAGTAAGCAATCTGCCGGTCGGTATAATCGACGTTAATGAACTGGCCGGGACAAAACTTTCATGAATGTCTGGTCTTGATTTTTAATGTTTATAGTTGGAAGTTTAAATACCCTACACTCCTACAGCATACCACACGATTTACTTTATGGCTATTGGCTATTGAGCTTTTTTGCATAAACATATGAATTTGAATTTTTAAAATCTGACTTTATAATGTTTTTTATTGATTTTAATCGTATTTTATAATGTTTAGCCTATTTAAGTGATTTATAAAAAATAAGAATGTTATTTTATTGCTTGTTGAAATCAAGGACTGCCAGTCCACGTTCGGTGCATATTTTAACTGAGGGCGCTGTAAGGAAAAGGTATTTACGACAACACTGACATTTCTTGCACGTTACAATTTTACAAAGTTTAATAATAGCTTGATAGTTTGCATAAACATTATATCACATCATAATGTACATATAGTGTGGCACTGCATTTCCGCATCCACCTTCACCCTCCCCATGGACGGCGATCAATGACATTTACGCCCCCCTCCCCCCACCCCCATAACAAGAAATCCTGGAAACGCTACTGAGTATCAATGTGATAATAGTGATTACACCAATTGTGGCTATCAGTTAGGTTAAATCATCATATATTTGTCTTTTATATGATGTCAGCATTCAGCACTTAATTTAATTTTTAATTGTTGAAAAATTCGTAATAAAGGTAAAACGGCTTGCCATACTATCCTGGTTTCCGGGGATTTCCCACCGACACTACCAGTAGTATAGTCATTACTCCCAAGTTCGAACACCCTCGAAGTTCAGACACCCTGAATAAATATATAAATTCACTGCAGCAACATACAGTAACTTTAGTAAGTGTTAACTTTTTGACAAAATAATTTATAGTTTATACCACGAAAAACTCCTGAATGACATATTTGCCTCTAGTAGGATAATTTTTAAAGCATAATCCTACATCATTTTATTACTTAAGTGTTCGAAGTTCCATCCCACTGCAATACTCTAGGCTAGTCCTACACGTACTCAGAGACTGAGGTATCCGGTACCCGCGCTGCGTCCTTTGAAACTCTACAACATTACATCGGATTCGCCCCAATGTGTCACCCATTTTAAGTACAACCATACTGCCAGAGACGAAAGAACCGAAACTACTAGACCAGATTCATTTTTTGCCTAATTGCCTAATATCAAATTTTTTAGCTGTTACGTACTGCTACTGGTGATAGTGCTAGCGTCAGTGCTGGCCTAGTCCATGATCAGAACCTAGGCCTAGGCCTAGTCCGGTTTGTGTAACGTACTGTAATTACTAGGTCATGATTATGGACCAGTGCTGACCTGGGTTAAGTTTTATATACTTAGGTGGTGCTATATACCCGACCATCAGTCAAATAAGCAGAGCAGTCTTGCTTATTCGTCCGACGATCGGTTAAATAAGCACGACTGCTCTGCTTATTTGACCGATGGTCGTGTAAATAAGATGTAAATGGGTAATTATGTACACTACGGTCGGGTAAATAGCCACAACGTTATACTTAACCTCTTAATGATATGTTGCAGTAGCCTAAGCCTCAGGCTATATTCTATATGCATTAACTCGTAGCCTAACTCTATTAAAGTATTATTAACCCATGTAATATTGAACTTACTGAACACAATTGTATGTTATTGCCACACAGATCTCTGAAGGTGATACAGGAATTGAAGGTTAATCACACTAATGAAAGTTAAACGCACTGGAAAACAAGTGACATCCCTGAGAGCAAGCAGCTCGGCATATCGGCAGCGGCACGTGGGTGCACGCCGATGGTGGGCTACCACCGGCTAAGAAGCAGCATATCGGCAGCGGTAATGTGTAGGTTAGCCGATGGCGGGCCACCGTCGGCTAAGAAGCGGCCTACCGGCAGCGGTAATGTGTAGGCATGCCGATGGCCGGCCACCGTCGGCTGAGAAGCGGCAACGGCGGCTCGTCATCGTTTGCCGATGGCGGTCCGCTAGAGGCCTGACGGACAAATTTGCGCCAGCCTGCCGGCGGTTGGCAAATTTGCGCCGGGCCGCCGTAGGCTTGCTATCAGGGATGGTTCGACCTCGGGGACCCTTCGCTGTCTGATGTTAGTGTGAATGCTCTACCACTGAGCTACAGAGCCTGATGGTAGAACCCTTATTGGAAATACCTAGTAGTAGTAGCTGGCCGCTACTGTACGCACATTACGTGTATTGCAAATGCTTCGTAGTACTTTAGAATGAAGAGAGGAACGAACATAATATACAGTAGCGTTCAGCGACTAGAAAAACCCAATAGGACATGTACTGCCAGTCATCCATGAGGTGATTTAACATACAATTGTGTTCAGTTGGATTTGACTCATAATAATGGATCTCTGGATTGGGCAGCATCAACAATAGAGAAGTAGTATTGCTCCAAATATAGATACAATGCTTAGTGCTGAGCTAATTTTTTAGCTGTGCAGTCTGAGCACTGCACAATTTGATTATCATTTTCCTTTCTGTTATTATTTCTTGATCATGATATCCACCCTAAAAATGCAAATATCGAGCAGAGACCCCCCCCCCAAAAAAAAAAAAAAAATCTTGAACATAAAAAGTTACTTCAAATGATGAAAAATATAGCACCAGATATCTAAGGACACTTAATTGCTCCAAGCATTCACAAACGGGGAGGGGAACAAAACCCTTAGACCCTCCCCCAGCCAGGACACTGATCAATAAATATTGTTCAAGTTAGCCCGAATAGCAATATTAAATAGAATAATTTTCTAGCGAATTTCCAGTTCAAAATTAAGTCTGACAGCACATTTAAGCTTCATAGGCAAATGGAAACTTTGAAGTAAACTCTAGCTGATTCCAAAAAATGTATAAATTGATTTGAAAAGATCAATACCTTGAATCATTTCCCAATCAATGAATTGATTGATTTGCTTAATTTTGGCAGGTGGTGCAGCTGTTTTTAACACCTCTGCAGAACTCTGCTGTGATGGCCAAGTGACTCCAAGTGCTAGAGGTAAATCATATTTCAACAGAATAAATTTTACAGAAAATGTTGTGCATTCTACATAATATCCAGTATCAACATCTTTATAGATCAGAAACTAAATTTTTGCATTAATAACTGCTGCAAGCAGTGGTGCCACATGAGGGGATGGGCTTTGGGACAGGCGGCACAGGCCCCACAATTGTTTTTGCCCCCCTTGCAGCAGCTATTTATTTATTTTATTTCAGGTATGTAAAGATATTTAGAAATGTTTCTGTAAAATGCTGTAAAACTTATTCCCATGGTGCCCTCACCCCAGGCTGTCCCTGAAATGAGATTTGTGATATTATTGATGAAAAGTTGATTTTATATTTTTGTGATTCCTCCAACTGAAATGTTGTGCCCAGTTGTGCTCCCAAGGGGAGGGGGGTGGTTGTTGTTGGTGATTGAGTTACATCTGCCCCTCACACCTCTCTGTGCTCCATTTGTTCTCTGTGATTTGATGTGTTCCATACATGTACTTCATTCGCATAATTTAAACCTAAAGTAAAATAAAACTTTTGAATTTAACTTTTCTTTTTAATTTTTTCTTTTCCAATTTGAAAAATGCATGCATATTTTTGGGCATTTCTGCCTTTTAGGACCATGAAAACATTGAAGGTCATTTGTGAAAATGATGTACATTTATAGAAACTCATTAAGTTCTCTCTCTGTCACTGCCTAGGTCTTTCAGAGTGCTGTGGTTCTCAGCCTTATGATCCACGCACCAGTACATGCTGCTTCTCTGAATACATTCCATCCGTCCATATCGGTACAGGGACCTGCTGCGGTGCTCTGGGCCATTACCAACCTTCCCTACAAGTGTGCTGTCACTCATACATTGATAATGTATTCAAACTACACCCATACCCTGTACACGCAGGTGAACCTGAGTGCTGTGGGTCGGAACTCTACAACCCTCGGTCAGAGACGTGCTGTATGGAGGTCAGTATTTGGACAGGTCAGCCGTAATGAGTACAGCTATATCCAGAGAAATGTTTCATATTCCAGAATGCTTCATTTAAAGAGAAATCAACAAAAGAAATTGTGTTTTTGTCAGTGACACAATCATTCTTGCTGTACTTTATAGCCTAACACACAAAATAAAGTGTTCCGTGGGATCCTATCACTGCCTTGTGTCTGAAACTTCAAAACCATTCAAGGCCATTGTGAAAATAATAAATTGCTTTTTAGAAACTCATCAACTTCTCATCTCCTTGTCACTGCCTTACTGAGAGCTGTGGTTCTCCACCTCATGATCCTCACACCAGTAATTAAATGTTTCTTCTCTAAAGATATTCACCATATGTCGGTTCCATCCATCATTTGCAAAGGTCATCTAAGGGTACTGTACTTTTTAAAGTTTGTCTTTTTTGGTCATTATCTGATAACACTTAATAGTATCCTATCCATATACGGTATGAGCCACTACATCATTGGTGCTCTTGTTATCTCATCGCTCCGAAGGGGCTGATGAGATATATATATATATAAACACTATTGCCTGTCACCATAACAACGGTTGCCATGAAAATGGTCGGTGTGGGTGAGTAGCGACCATCAAGGGGTACCCTTTGGTGAAGTTTCTATGGGTACCAGGGAGTCCAGTAAGGGGGTACACCCAAAACACTGTCCGTGTGTGCACACTTTTTGTGTGTGTGGGTGTGGACATGTAGGGTAATTATGTCCGAGGAAGTGAACAACGGAATTTCAAGACCTCTGAAGAAACACAATGGGATTTTCAAGTCCTCAGAAGACAAACAAAGGTTAGGGTATTGTCAAGGTTAGGGTCTATTAGGTTAGGAT
>JAODFY010236852.1:0-10074 GCA_027580055.1 Paracaudina chilensis | reverse complement strand
ATTATTACAGCTAAAACAGAAAACTACTATTCGCCACAGAAAACTATTAAAAATGATTACAGACCTCATATGAGATATGGCAAATATAAAATAGTGCAGTATGTAAAGAAATTAGGTAAAAGACAGAAAGAGATTTCGCTGATTTCGCTAAAATAATAGGCCTACTTTCTACCACTTTACAACTAAAATCTAAACCTATCACAAACAAAGTAAAAATCAGTCTTCGTCCTTTTTTTTGTTGTTTTTTTGCTTCGCCGACTTTTTCACAACCCTTCTTTTCTTCCGCTACCTCTTCTAGTTCATTTCTCGTCTTCCGCGCAATAAAAGAAAAACCCGCCGGTTTCCATATCAACCAATATTTACACAGCCTAAGCTTCAATAACCAGCCCGACGGATCTGTAATTATTCGAAGCCAAAAGACAGATCAACCAAATAATATTTTTTCCGTTTCTTCTCTTTCTTTATTGGTTGCTATTTTCTTCTCACTATATATAAAGTCTTCGCTGAACCTTGTACTCTGCAGTGGCTTTGGGGGCTCTGGGCGATTTCTCGTGCTATTTTTGTTTAATAATAAACCCAGACTCCATCCTATTCACAACAATTGATATGCATGTTCGGAGTCAACTGTATGGGTCTATAGTACGTTCACCTTACAGTCCACCGGCTAGATTTATAAAAAAAATAAAAAAAAATAAACTTTTCATTGTTTAAAGATTCATGGCAACATATATATATAACCAAAAATTAACATATATTTGACAAAGTAATAAAAAACCATGAAAATCATTTGTTATCGTTTATATGTTTGGCAACTGTGCACCGTCAGTTAGCAGATGATGTATTGGTCAAGTGTGACGCAGATCAGCCTCTGTACCCTCTTTTATTGAAAAAATAATAATTCAGGTAATTTTAAACGTTCAAAACTTATCAGGTTTTGCTATATAGATTTTATGAATTAACAAATATAAAAAAAAAAATCATATTGAAACAAAAATTCCGATTTACGATCATTGCTTGGTTTATTTTTATTCAAAAGAAATTAATTGCTATAATATATAGAAGTTGTGGAAGTGGATTGAAAAGCCATCGGAGTATTTCAAGGATTGTAATAATTACGTGCATCGCGAGATAAATACATCATTTACACGCTAATTCGACAACAAAATGTACATTTATAAATATCTCTTGTTTAATAAATGCTATTAATTTTGAGAGATTCGATTCTAATCATGATTACATACAAACGATTGATCATCTGCTGCATAATTTGTTGTTCATTCGACGACAAGAAGCTGTATTCTGTAATAAGTCCTGCTTCACGGAGATGGTATATATATATATATATATATATAGCGATTTTTGGTGGGGCATTTTAATTTAGTTTTAATCGTAGTAAACGAAAATATATTTAATTACAAACTACAAAAAATTATACTTGCCCAAATGGTTTGCTTCTGTATTTAAAAGAATACTTTGTTTGCCTATACTTCACTTTACAATCATAAATGAATCAATTATTTAGCAAAAATTGCAAACCAAGATGATAAACCGTTGGGGAAAATAAAAATAACTCCCGCACTCACCAAAAAAACAAAAAAGCCAACAAAAACAAACAGAATGAAAAATTACATGCTTAGGACCATGTCCAACGTGCATACCAAACCCTTAACCTTCTATAAGCATAGCAGGGGTGGGGATCGTCCGACTCGCGAGACCATTTGATCCGCCCCGCGAGACAATCCATAAATTCAATTTAATTTTTAACCCTGCGTGCTTTCCATTTTCAGCTATTTTACATACGCTGCGTATAGTATTATAACTCCACACACTATACATAATAAATACATTGCGTAATACTACTATTACAGTACACACTATGAATTAATTAACGTGGTGATACGCCTGCTTGTCCTCATCGTAAATTGGGCCGTTGCAAGATAATAATTGTGTATGACCCTGGAATGACGCTATAAATATCCAAATGGCCCTTGGATGGTAGGGAAAATGTTCCCCACCTCCTTGCCTTATAGTCACCGTTAACCTAACTGTTAGGGATCATTCAGATGAGAATAATCATAATCGGCTCGTTTCACCCCCCCCCTCCCCCACCCCCACCGCCCAGTCACACATGTATCTTTTGTGTGTTATTTGCTTCACTTCCCAAATGACGACTATAGCTCTTGTAATGTGTTGGGTTTAGGTGGAAACGTTTCCAACAGAACATAACAAAATGGCGACACCGTTTTTTAAACCTTTCCTTTAGTTCGTATCTTTTCTCACCTGTTTCACGCTGTATTTTTTCTTCAATCATTTTTCTCCACCCCCATTTCTCTCCACCCCTCTATCTCTCTCTCTCTCTTCCTCTCCAGGTTTATACCGTATCTATTTCCTCTCCGCTTGCTATTTCTATCTGTTATTTCCCCGGGTTGTATAAATGCCAACTTCCTCTTGCAGAGGATGCGTGTCCTGGCCTACCCCGGGCAACATTATCTAGAACTGTATGAAATAATATCCAATGCCTAAAGTTTTATTAATGAAAAACTCATACCAAAAAACTAGTGATTATATGCCACTGTACGCCACTAGCGCAATCGCACCAATTTCCTGGCCCCAAAGATCGAGTCACGTGCGTTAATTTGCAAGAAATTGTGCAGCCTTCTCAGCTCTTCTTTTCTCGGCTCTCCGCCAACGCTCCTTTGCCGTTATTTAAATATTTGTTTTATTTATATAAAAACGGAGGTTGCAGGTATGGAGGAAAGGGTGATGAGATGAATATATTTGCTTGCGACAGACGGATGTAAATTTAGAATGTTTCATGTGACCTTATAATACTGAGAGATGTTTCGAACCACATAATTGCATATACACTGCGTGTGAAAAAAACGTCTAATGTGGATGATAAATAATATGTAGTATGATGCTTAAATTTGATTTGAAGTGTAGTTCTTTTATATATAGTATGGTTATTTTATCATTTTATAATTCCCGCATGCTCACATAATGGTGGCAGCGGTGGGATTTGAAATCACCAGTCATTTCTATGGCATGGATTCGAATCCCACCGCTGCCACCATTATGTGAGCATGCCGGCGGGAATTATTTAGCAGAGAAGCAAAACAAAAAAATACCGGGCAATGTACGCTTGGCGTGCAGCCTCTCTCTCGTTGACCTGTATATCAAACCGGTATAAAGCTGTATATCTAACTATAAAGGGTGAAGAGGTTCTCTCCCTTATTGTTATAGAAATGTACCTCATTTGACCTCATAGACAGCACATTGTTCAAGTATGAAGCAGAGTTTAATCTTTCGTAAGTTACCGGTATCCCATAGCTGCCACCATCATGTGAGGTAAAACTTTTACTTCTTTAACAAAGTAATATACCTAAGCACTGGAAATTAGCTTCTAACCAAAAAGACTTAACCTTGAAACATCATGTAAATTAAGAGAACATACATTAAGCCAACGGTTAAGTCCAACGTATGGATGAATCCAGCCCTTCAAAAGGTAGTACACACGGCAAAACCAACATATTCATCCTTTCATCCAATCAATTTAAAACTCCACGAGAAAGTTTGTAAATATATAAATATATATTCTTAGTACAACAGTTGTTGCTGGAATATTATATTTCTATCGATTTCATTTTTCAAGAAAACAATTCACTAATCAAATTATAAAGAAAAAACAAAATCTCCCAGATACAACGTGCTGCTGTGATGTCACAAACGTTGCCATCGTTTTAATTCTTAATTAAAACGAAAATCTGAACTGAATTAAAAAGTCAACATCTCAACAACCCGGAAATGCCATTGTGATGGGACTTTCACCATTGAGTGTGGTTTGTCCTCCTCTAAATTATCTGAAACTTTCCAGACAATGGGCCCCCCCCCCTTCGTCTGAACTATTATTTTAAAATCCTTCGCCATGGCTCAGCCCGGATTCACAATTCCAAACCTCCAAGCTGTTAAGCGGGTGCTCTATCCACTTTTATTAATTGAAGCTGAGACGGAATCAAGAGAAATGGATTTAAAAACAAATTAGAACAAAACTAAAAGTGAGTTTGGAATGGTTTTTGTTCCAGGCTGTCTGGACTGGCCGATTTATTTCATTGCGGGGACATGAATCCAATGATATACATTGGGGGTGTTTATAGAATCACCACATTGTGCATTGCTGTACATACAATGTATCGTTATAAAGAAAAAGATCTTGATGAAGAGACGGATTATACCGCTGAAATGTCATGCAAATGAGCTCTACGGCCGTGAAGTGCCGGTACTACTTCTGCCATGCTCAAGCGAGTATGTGACGTCACGTGTCGTTTTTAAACACCCTAGGGGTCGAGGCTGCCGCTTTATTTAAAACGTCGTCAACTTGAAACTTTTTAAACATTTCAAGTCGTTCGCCGGGTTTTAAAGCACGTCGTGGTTATATTGTATAACTACATCCTTCCCCCAGCCGAACCTTCGACTCTCCATTGTCAAGTGCGTGTCTTGCGTTATATTTCACCCTTACTCAACCGGCCACGACGCGTCCTTAAATATCCTTGCATCGCCTAAAGACAAAACGGTAAAGAGTAAAGGAAGAAAAAGAAAACCTTTTTCACCGTCTTACAATTTTGTCAAATTATAGAGATCGATGGTGAAAATGATGATTTAAGAGGAGCGTATATATATATATATATGTGTGTACCGTGTAAGATTGAAGACGAGCATTAGACGGTTACACAGAAAATAAATAGCCCGAGGACTTCCCGCCGTTTGCAGGAAGGACGGGGGACCCTTTCGGAAATCTAAGCTTCCTTTCGCGAAACGTCGTGTTATACACGGACGGATCGCAAATCTGCCTTAAAAGCTTGGAACTTATAAGATTAATTCCTATCATTGTACGGGAATGATCGGTGGTGATAGGTAATGAATAAGTTACATCGAGGGAGATGACAACTGGATTAAAGCGGAAGCCTAGAATAAAATAGGACGCCTAATTGAAATAGATGAGCGGCATTAGGTCTGCGAGTGGTAAAGCCTAACCGCTTAGTCGCTAACCACACTTAATTGCACTTTTATATGTTTTCCCCGTGTTCGTTACTACAGGGAGGAACCAAATACACGAAAACACGAAAAGTACAAAAGTCGAGATTCAGATATTTTTGTGGGCGTGTGGATCCTAAGATGGGCTTTTGCACGGGCGGCTGTCACGGGGGTGGGTGAGGAGGGGGACGGGGTACATGTCACGGCGGTACAGTCCGTGTCAGTAAAAAACCAGGTCCAAGGGCGGAGCAGTCCTTGTTTGTCACAGACCGGGTCCAAGACAGTATCAGTTCTCAAAGGCGGTATAGTCCGTATTAATCACAGACCGGGTCCACGTTCTCAAGGGCGGTATGGTCAGTGTCAGTTAAAGACCGGGTCCACGACAGTCTCGGTTCTCAATGGTGGTATGGTCCGTGTCAGTAATATACCAGATCCAATACAGTATCAGTTCTCAACGGCAGCACAGTCCGTGTCATTCATAGACAGGACTAGATTACAGATTACACATATGTCCCCAAGCTTAGCATTTCTGGTGATGTCGCTGTATAAATCATATCTCGGGGGCATTTGGGGCGCAGGTCTATATTGGGACCGCCAATAGGGGGCACCCTCAACTACTTGCCACTCAAGCTGACAATGTCTTACAATGACATTGCATATATCATCTATGATTTTGCGACGTATATTGTACACACTGTTTCACAGAGTGCCCTTTTTATTTTTAAGTAAAAAGGGTGGATCCAGGATGGCAGGTAGGGGGGGGGGAGGTATACGTTTGCATAGATCTGGGGAGGGACCTAAGGAAAGTGGGTACCCCTTCCCATTGAATTGTTTGTATAATTAAGGGTGCTTAGATATTAAGAATTTTATATTTTTGGCACATCTTTGGTGGGGAGGATGGCCCACGTTGGCCCGCTGGATCCGCCAGTGAATGAGGTAGTTTCTCGACCAGGCCTAAAAATTATAATAAAAGGCAGACCTTTGTTGTTTACTTTTGTTATGAAAAAACAAATACAACTGCTAACGGTCTCTTTATTAATTAAATAGCTTGGTTCGGGAATGCGCCGAGCTCGGTGGAATGTCGCGATGGACGATATTAGTCGTCAAGACGCGCTAACGTTAAGTCTCAGTTATAAAGGCCGGTACAGTCCGTGTTCAGTCGCAGACCGGGTCCTATCAAGGGCGGTAGAGTCCGTGTCAATCACAAACCGAGTCCTAGACAGTTTGAGCTCCCAAGTGCGTTACAGTCCGTGATAGTCAGCAACCGGGTCCCATCAAGGGCGGTGCAGACCATGTTGAGTCACAGACCGGGTCCTATCAAGGGCGGTAGAGTCTGTGTCAATCACAAACCGAGTCCTAGACAGTCTGAGCTCCCAAGTGCGTTACAGTCCGTGAAAGTCATCAACCGGGTCCTATCAAAGGGCGGTAGAGTCCGTGTCACTCACAAACCTAGTTCTAGACAGTGGTAGTTCTCAAGGGCGTTACAGTCCGTGACCGGTCGCCTCCCACCGGGACAATTCCCCCCGGACATTTCCCACCCGGACATTCCCCCCTCCCCCGAAGAGGGGGGTGATGTCCGGAGGGAATTGTTCGGGTGGGGAATTGACCGGAGGGGAGATGTCCTAAAACCGTTAAAGTCTGTGTCAGTCAGAAACCGGGTCCCATCAAGGGCGGTACAGTCCGTGTCAGTTCTACGCCAGGTCCAAGACAGTTCTCAACGGCAGCAAAGTCCGTGTCAGTCACAGGCCGGTCCAAGATAGAGCTGATCTGATGATTTATAGTCAGCTGGGAAAATTTGGTTTAAGCAACTTAATAATTGGTGATATGACTATCTTTAAATATTAAATTTGAAATATACACTTTCTATATAATGGAGTCGCATGCACGTTAGAATTCGATATTCTGTTGTATTTCTTTATAACTGTACAATAAATGCAGATGGAACCATCTTGTAAACCAACTGTACTTGCCAACTTGATACTTGTCAATCACAACACTCATTAGCGAGAATCGTCGGTCGCATTTCCAGAAATGACAAGATATTTCCAGACGTGTTAACGACTTATCATCTGCAGTAGGTCCGCAAGGGAGCACGTAGAGCTCGACACTGCGCTGTTGTTACCCGACGTTCTCGAGCACCTGGCGAGCCAGTGATATCGCTCTTCCGGTTACGTCGCATCGGAATTTGAAGACAAAACAGGGTCAAATAACATACTTCGGGCTAACATTTCTGGATAACGGTGAAAAACGCAAAAAACGGCGTTTTTTTCGGGCGCATTTCCAGAAAGAACAAGAATATATTCAGACGTGTTAACGACTTATGCTCTGCATGGGTCCACATGAGAGCACATAGATCTCGACACTGCGCTACTACCCTTTCTCGAGCAGCTGGCGAGCCCGTGATACCCCTCTTCCGGTAACGTCGCATCGGAATTTTAAAGACAAAACATAGTCAAATTACATGATATTGGTTTAAGGCAGTATTTCCAGAAATAACAAGATATTTCCCGACGTGTTATAGGTTCTAAGTGGACACCTATAACCTAGCCAATGAGTTGCTTCTCTCTCTTTGTGAAGTAGGCCTAAATTGTTAAGCTAAAAGTTGTTATGCTGTGTTATGTTGTTGTTGTAGTTATTATTGTTGTTGTTATAATATACGTCAATGATAGGAACGGTGCCGTAGTGTCTTATTCCAGATTGCATAATTTGCTTAGAAGTTAGAAGTATTTGACGTGTTTTAGGCGATTTCTTATATTTTAAAACAAAACCATGGCATAGACCTATTTCTTACGCTATGAACCCCAGCTGCTTTCAGAGAAAAAATATTGGAACAATAGCGCGCGTGTCTATGCTATGCACCCGGTCGCCCGCGTGCCGGATGCCGTCCGTTTATGGACACCCTTATACCAACACGTAGTGACTCAATGGGATCCACGCATGTCTAAATATAGTGGACGAGAGACAAGTGAGAAACAAATGCTTGAGGCTTCGCATCCGTTCTCGATTTCACGGAAAGATATTTCTACCGGCGCGAGCGGCGAGAGAGACTTGCCGACGTGGCGAGGGCTTTTTGCCGCCGGTCGCGGAGGGAAACGTTTGAAGCCAAGCGCACCTGCAAAATTTGGCTTCTCTCAAAGCAGGGAAATTGCGGCGCATGATTATGGACATGCATGTGACCTATTATGAGAATAATAAGAGCTTTACTAGGCCTATAGTCGTTCCCAGCAACAAGCTAGGTCTACTTCAAAAGTAACTTATTGGCTAGGTGATAGGTCTATATATTAACGTCCACTCTGGAGATGGAGCCGAAAAAGCGAATTTATCAGATTTTCGGCCGTTTCCACACTAGACAAAGTTTACCATAACGTATATTATGAGTAAGCTGGAATTACGCGGGTTGCGGCCGCATCTTCGAGCTCCGCGTGCATGGTCACGCAGGCACACTTATGGTACACGTTAACAGTTAATACGTTAATAATAACGCATCTGATCAAATTACTTTGTCCAATAAAAGAGGGCTCAAACGCAATGGGGAATGACTTTGTCATTCTGAAAAGGGGTGACAAACGTACAAAATCCGTCTTTTCGGGTGGGTTTCCAGAAATGACAAAGTATTTCCAGACCCGTTACTGACCTGTTTTGTGCAGTATGTCCGCCTACTAATATGCGCGGCTCGTCACTGTGCTACTAACCGGGGTTTCCCGCCAGCTATAGCGGGCCCGGAAAACTTCTCCAGGTGTTACGTCACATCGGGCTGTGTTGAGAAAACATAGCCAAATACCATACTGCAGGCCGTAACGCAATGGGAAATACTTTTCAGGATAAGTGTGAAAAACATACAAAATTCGTCTTTTCGGACGGGTTTCCAGAAATGACAAAGTATTTCCAGACCCGTTGTTCAGCTTATGTTGGACTAAAACCACCAAAACCCCCAGCCCCATATCCCTCTTGCTAAATGTATACCATCCGGAATGAAGTAGCCTCAACGTTGGAATGTCTCCGATCGTTTGAAAATTAACGGTTTATATGCCTATCATTTTCCAGCGAACAAAACGCGTAAAACATTGTTTCTCAGCTTAAATCAGGGACGTCTATTTGGTTTTAGAAAAGTAAGAGAATTTGGTTCTGTGTGGACGAACTCTACACCTCGTATCTCCATTCTCCACAGATATTACAACGTAAGGTGCGGACAGTATAGATGAAACCAAGGAAGATGGGCTTTGGTTTAAAAAATGTTTAAAAAAAGTTGAACTAAGCTATAACAGAACTACCAGCCATGTGTAAACTATAAACTATAAATTATAAACTATAAACTATAAACAAATATTACATAAGTTACTATAGGACCGGCGGTTGCCTGCAAAATCTGGATTCAACTCTGCTCATTTAAGTAAAACATTGGCTTTTTAAAGATAATGTTTTAAATTTCTGAAGAAAAAAAAACCGATCAACAGTTTCCTGAACCCCCAATGATAATCTCAGTTGCTTTTACATTTCTGTCTCATGACAAATTTATTGAAAAAAATATTCACTTAGAAAACAATATGCAAAGAGATCTCAGAAAGTGGGCCCCTTTCTGGTAAAATCATGCATTTTCATTTTGTCCATGTGACCATACAAAAACAGACTGTCATTTTCGTCGAGCGCCACCTATTCCGGTAATCGCTTTACGCTTACATATATTTTAATTTATTATGTTGTGAATTATTGTTCACTATAAATAGCTCATTGTTTTTTTAATTTTTTTTTAAGGAAAACAAATTAAGGCAGGAATCACATTTTCTGTCCAATCACATTTTCTGACACAGATGAGGTATTTCTTATTTTAGATTTAAAATTAAATAGGAAACTGTCCGACAATCACGTCTAGAAAAACCTGGGAAAATATGGAAACGGCCAATATTTGGATAAATTCGCCTTTGCTAATGGTGGCTCACCACTATTAGAAGACCTGATTTTCTTTTTTCCCAAAGTGTGTCCCCTCTGGCAAATAGTCCCTAAAATGTTGTGGCTGCTATTTCGTTTTCTCAATTCTAGTGACTT
>JAODFY010236841.1:0-10075 GCA_027580055.1 Paracaudina chilensis | reverse complement strand
GTGTGGTATTTTGTAACAACTACGGTAGCTCACAAGAAACTGTATAAGCCAAATGAAATCAACACAATTTCGTTACACTCTCCCCGACCTACTCGTATATGCGCCCTCGCATTATATATAAGATTTGCCGGACATAAGTATAAATAATAACATTCATACCGATAGTATACAACACGAACACCTACTGCACATCAGCTCACGTATCAATACAACCAACATAAATGGAAAAAATAATACGACCATATGTTAACGAAAATCGATATTTAAATAACCATACTACACCTTCGATTTTACCTATAACTCTTCTACTTTGCACTTATAATCATAACATGACAGAATTAATAGCAGTGCATCTAAATCAAATATCACAATAACATACAAGCCCGTTAAATACAGAGTTGCAGGAAAACAGGTCAGGGATCCACCAAATACAGGCGGCCTCAACCTGAGAGCTGTCCTCAACGGCAACAATATAAACGTCAAGAGCTTAAATACCAACCTTTAAGCTTAATAAACAGATGAAATAAAACATATATACATGTATAAATGGGTGGTTTTCTTTTAACTAGAGACAGTAGGACCAAATTTCTCTATCGTCACGTATATTCTACCGTCGGGTAGCACTACCGTCGAAACACGCTCCCTTAGATTGGATGCTTCCGCTCCCTCGACTTTGGCGTCCTCCCTCGCCTTCTTCACGACATCGCGGGCGGTTGGCTCTGGTGTTCCCGGCCGTTTCCCTGGGGTGACACGAGGTGTGGGGGGTGGGCGGTCGAGAGGGACATCCTCTTCCAAATCCACCACCGGAGAACCTAGCAGGTCCTTCAAGACTGGTAGTCCATGCAGTTCTCTACGCAGTTCGGGGGGTGACTTTGGTTGGCTGGGCTCGTCGTCCCGGTTGCCTCCAGGTGCTGATGAACTGGCGATTGAAGTGGCCGAGCCCAATTTCTTTGTCGCGGTCGTAGACTTTGCGTTTCGGTGTCCCATCTCTGCCGAGTGCCGGCTATTCGTGTGTCTTTCGACGTCAATCCTTTTATTGCTCCCGTACGGACAGTAGTTGCACCTGTGACGTCTTTCCCCATGTCGCTCCCTTTGGTGCGCTTCCAGCTCCGGGACGGTGGGACACCGTTTCCTACACATAGTACAGCGGTATTCAGTCTCGTATTTTGCCGACATACTCTGCAAATAAACAAGAAAGAATCATGTTGACGGGATAGATTGACAGATGTTTCTTAAAATTTCATTTTAGGGTATAAAAGCTGACTTCATTTTAGGGTATAAAAGCTGGAAAGTCAGGGCACCACCACCACATCGCTTTTAACAAAGCTCCTCCGGCTTATTCACTGTCATGGGCGTTGGCTGGTCCGGGATTGGCCGCAGCAACCACAGAGGCGGATCTGTACCTACGTATTTTCTCAGGCGATCACGATGGACCACACGAGGTTTACTCCTGGGGCTCATCTGTACCCTGTACACCACATCGGAGATCCGCTTCAGGACCCGACCAGGTCCATTCCACCGTCGCTGTAGTTTGGGCGAGAGCCCAACAGTCCTAGCGGCGCTTGACAGCCAGATAATTTCTCCACGTTCTAGGATAGAAGCGGATGAGTTTCTGTCATGGTACTTTTTCTGTCTTTCCCTCGAAATCTTCAACTTCTCACGAGCTAATCTATGGATCTCATCGAACTTGTGGTCCAAGTCAATCACGTACTTTGGTGTAGAGGACGCCAAAATCTCCGTGCTCTCAGCGGGTGGTTCTGACACAAGGGGAAGACTAATAGTTCGTCCAAACATCATTTCAGCAGGGGAGAAACCGGTACTTTCGTGCTCCGCAGAACGGTAGGCCATCGTCAGGTAAGGAAGCCAGGTATCCCAGTCCTTCTGGTTCGTAGCCACAAAAGAGGAGAGCATGGCCTCTAGAGTGCGGTTAAATCTTTCGACCATCCCATCCGACTGGGGGTGGTATGGTGTTGTCCTGGTCTTTTTTATGTCAAGCAAGTTACACATATGTTGGAAAAGTCCCGATTGAAACTGGCTCCCTTGATCAGTGTGGATCTCTTCGGGTACGCCATAACGACAAATGAATTCCTCCACTAATAGTCTAGCAACCGTCTCCGATTCCATATTTGCCATAGCATAAGTTTCGGTCCATTTTGTGAAGTAATCGGACACGACCAGGATGTATTTGTTGCCTCGTGTCGACGTAGGGAGGGGTCCAAGGATGTCCATTGCACAGCGCTGGAGCGTGTGTCCTGATCCATATTTTTGCATTTGGGCATGAGATGTTTTCTTCTTGGACGGACCCTTCCTAGCGGCGCACGTATCACAGCTCCTGCACCAATTCACTACATGGCGTCGATACCCACTCCAATAGAACCTTTGACGTATTCGGCTTATAGTTTTCTTAACCATCAAATGTCCAGATAATCTGTGATTGTGTGCATGACTCAAGATGTCGTCCTGTATCTTCTGAGGAACTACCAGTTGCAAAAGCATGGAATCACCCGTTCTCGACTCAAACTGTCGATACAAAACACCTTTCTTGAGAACCAGCCTGTCCCATTGTGTCCAATAGTTTTTAAGCACACGACTTTCCCCAGCAACCTGTGCCCAGTCCGGCCTGGAGTGTTGAATTTCCTTCCAAAGCAGTATGGGTCCGATATCTTTATCATCTACCTGCAGCTGCCGTAGCTCCCAATTCGGCCAGGTATGGTACCACTTCTTGCCATCGTCAGTTTCCGTAGCAGCAGTAGTATCCACTTCGATGTTGCTTTTCTGTATTCCCTGACGCTGCAATTCCTCCTGCTTTTTCCGATTCGATCCATGAACAACATAAACACTGGCAGAAACTGGCTGCCCTTCCACACAGCTATCGCCTGTCTGTGTCGGAATCGGTTGGCTTTCGTCAAAGAAATCCCTTTTGTTCGTTTTAGTGTCGATCACCAACGGTAAGGTGGAGTTGTCCGATCCGGCGGTTAACGCCCCGTCCTGCCCTGCCTCCTTGGATTCAGCTCGTTCGCAGTGGTTGCAACTTCCACATGGCCGTCTAGAAAGTCCGTCGGCATTCCCATGCTGTTTGCCTGGCCTGTGTTGGATATCGAAATCGTAAGTCAGTAACACTTCCAGCCATCTAGCCACCTGACCCTCTGGATTGCGGAAGTTGGTCAGCCATCTTAGGGCCCCGTGATCAGTCCTAATCAAGAATTTACGCCCGTACAAATAGTGGTGAAAGTGCTTGACCGAAGCCACCACTGCGAGAAGTTCCTTCCGCGTCACACAATATCTCCTTTCCGACTTCGAGAGAACTTTACTGAAATAGGCGACTACTGTTCCCTTTTCGGCTCCATCCTTGAATTGCGATAGAACACTACCAATACCAACGTCGCTGGCATCTGTATCCAAGATGAATCTCCCCTTCTCGTCGGGGTAATCCAGTATCGGAGCGGAAGTCAGGGCCCGTTTCAAAGTGCGGAAGGCTACTTCGCATTCGTCAGTCCATTGAAACTTTATGCCCTTCTCAGTCAACCTATGCAGGGGAGAACAGATCCTTGAAAAGCCCTGGATAAACCTCCTGTAATAGGAGCAAAGGCCGACGAAACTTCTCACCTGCTTCAAGGATGTAGGTGTGGGCCATTCTGCCACGGCTTCGATCTTCGCTGGGTCCGGAGAGATCCCATCTTGAGATACAATATGCCCTAAATACGAGACTTCCGTCCGAAACAGGTGGCACTTTTTCGCAGAGAGTTTAAGTCCCGCATCTCTCAGTCGGCACAGTACTTCTTCCAGACGACCTATCACCTTGTCGAAAGTATCTCCATAAACGATGACATCATCCAGATACAAGAGGCATGTTTGCCACTGCAGTCCCCGTAGCACTCTTTCCATCAACCTTTCGAAGGTGGCGGGGGCATTACACAGTCCAAAGGGTAGGACCTTAAACTGATATAACCCGCCGTGAGTCACGAATGCGGTTTTGTGTCGATCCTCTTCCTGAACTTCCACCTGCCAGTATCCACTGGCGAGGTCCAAAGTGGAGAACCATTTGGATCCACACAGGGTGTCCAACGAGTCGTCTATCCTTGGTAGCGGGAATGAATCCTTCGTGGTCACCTCATTGAGTTTCCTGTAATCAACACAAAACCTGGTGCTGCCATCTTTTTTCTTTACCAGCACCACCGGTGATGACCAGGAACTCGACGATGGTTCGATCACATCTTGGCGCAACATTTTGTCTATCTCGTTCGTGGCCTCCTCTTTCCGATGAAATGGGAGTCTCCTTGCGGCCTGGCGAATCGGCTTAGCCTCACCCGTATCGATACGGTGTTTTGCCAGGTTAGTTCGTCCCAAATCATTTGATGAGGTCGGAAAAACATCTGCAAATTCCTTTAACAGCCCTATGACCTTTCCATGCTGCTCATCATTCAAGTCACGACAACTCCTAACGGCGAGATCCTGCACGTGTTCGGGTAGCTCAACCAAGTTATCGTCGCATTGCCCCGTTCCATTGGCCTTAGCGACTGTACGACACTTCAGTATTTCACTATCACACCGGCCGGTTTCTAAGACCTCCACGGCCTCGCAGGTACCCACAGATGTACCCTGGTATAATGTGATCGGCATACTACTCGGGTTCAGTATTCGCATCGGCACCAACCCCTTTGACGAATCCACCACCACCTTAGCTAACATCAGCCCATGTCGTGCCGTGAAGTTATCACTGGCTTCAACCACACCAGGTCCTCCTTGTATTTCTCTACACTGAAGCCGCCCTGTCACGATTGTCTCACTGCACGGCCCTACCACTGTGGTCTCCCCGACCGCGACTCTGCAGTAACCAAGACCCATCTTGTTACCTGCGTCGTCCTGGGAACCTATGGTCAGCTGCCCCCTGCCAGCATCAATCGTACAGTTGTACTTCTGAAGAAACTCATAGCCAAGAAAACCTTCGATGTCGATATCAGCCACCCAGACTTCGTGAAGAACCACCATCCCGTGGATCTCCATTTGGAACAAGCCTTTGCCTTGGAAGATTAACGGCCTGCCATCTGCCATCCTTAATTCCATCGTGACTTGTTCTAGATGTGGCCTCCTCGACCGAGGCAGCGATTGGTAGACTCTAGGATGCACTATTGTGATCTCTGCTCCAGTGTCAACTAGGAAACTAAGTTCAACACCTTCGAGCATACCACTCACAAAGAGTCCCCTCCCTCCTGCTGCCGCGCAAGCTCTGCCGCTCGGTCGCAGATTGGGCTTAGATGTTTCTGTAGCCAGGCTTTGCCCATTAAGACTGGCTAATTCTCGTTTCCCTGTCCCATTTTCTCTTCCATTTTGTCAGTTTTCTCCTGGTTCGGACAATCACGTTGAAAATGTCCCATTTCGCCACACTTATAGCATTTCCCGTCATTGGCCCTCTTCCTCGACCGCGGCTTCCCGCCTACGTCGCTTGTGGTTTGGGGTACCGTCAATTTCTGTGTGAGATCCTGGAAACCTTTGGCAAGTGCAGTAGAAATCGCCTCCGAAAGCTTCTGGATCTCGTCTACCTTCACGGCCTGTTTCTCCTCTGAGACCGCTCGAACAAATTTCCGCTGAAGTTTCTTCGTTTCTGCCAATCCAAATGCCTCAAGTTCCACAGCAACCGTCAGAGCTTCGTCTAGGCTCATAGGACGTGCCTGGTACACCTTCCATTTAACATCACTGTCACCTAAAGCATCGATGAAAAAGTCTTTTGCTAGGGTCTCTTTCATCTCTATCGACGCGTCTGGATAAGCTCGTCCTAATAATCTTTTAATGTCGTGCGCCATCTCCGGTAAGCTTTCATCCTTCTGTCTGGTTCTATTCCGCAGCATTGCTTTGAACAGCTCCGTCTGGTTTCTACGTCCGAACCGGTGTTCTAGGGCGTCAACGATCAGGTAGAATTTTCTCCTTCTTCCGGCCTCCATATCGGCCAGAACTGCCTGCGCCGGTCCTCGAAGACTAGCAGCCAGCTGTAACGCCCTGGTCTGCATATCCCATCCGTTCAGTTCGGCGATCAAGTCGAACTGTACTAAGTACTCGTTCAGAGGTGAGGTACCATCAAAAGGCGGCACAGGTGCACGTTGTTTGGCGCTGAAAGAAAATGGCGACATGCCCCAGCGGGGCACTACCTGCGGACAAGTACTTACCGGCACTTGGTACTTACCAGTGAGTGGATCAGACCCCCTTTCAGCAAACTGGGTCGTCTGAGGCGCCTGAGGTTCCAGAAACGGATTGCCTCGGCCGCATTCCCTATCGTCACCCCTTCGGCTAGAGAGTGCCTGCGGTCCGTGCTCAACGTTAACCCGACCACCATATTTACGGTCACCATCGCCATCCATAACTGGCTCCATGGTCGCTGGTCCGGGGAACACGCCTCTTTCATCTTGATATTTGTCCGGTTCAGCTGCGTTGTTACATCCCTCCCTCCAGGCTGGACCGCAATAATCATCGTATTGTCCATTTCGTGTTTCCCGGTGTATTCCCCACTGAACCAGGTCGCTTTCCCTTGCCGATGGGTTCGGTCTACCCTGTCTTAGGTTTCTACCTCTATCTAGCCATCGGTCATAGCCACGTCTACTTTGAATCGTTCGAGGCATCCCCGGCGACATCGCGTTACAACCAGCCGTCTCCCGAGTCCCCACATCCAGGCGTACTTCACCCAACATCGTGCAGTCCTGTCGGTGTCTACTACTACCACCGTCGCCAAGCCCCGGGCTCGCTCCCCTATGGAATGCATTGTCTTGTCGCTCGCATGTTGCATCCTCTTTCGGTAGGCCGACACTTCCCTGCCGACTGTAAGTCGGGTGGACATCTCTCCAGGTCGTGAGTCCATCCCCTGGGTGTGTATCTCGGTCCCATAACCGTCCCCGTAGCTGGCTATCGCCGGATGCCTTCTCCTGCCGTTCATCAACGTAACGTCGAAGAGCGGAATCGCCCCCCTCTCGAGCCCACGAAAACATCCTCCCAGGTGGTCCTCCGTCCAAGGGCGTTCTCCTCGTGAGCTTTTCCCGCTCCAAGTCTTCCCTGACATCACGGTATGTCCAGTCACCATACCTCCCATCTACAGTGCCCCCAGAAATTCGGTCTCGTCCGTGCGGTCCGGCTCCATCAGGTGCCCCATCACCAGGTTCTTCGACTGGTGGGCGAGGAGTATCACCCAGCGCATCCCGAGTCCGCCTCTCATCCATCCGTCCAGTTAGGCCATCAGTCCCGACTGCACTTTGGTCATCGTCCGAGTGTAGTTCTCTCCCTGTGGTTGAGTCCATCCTGTCGCTGGTTAGGCTCTCGTCGAATGGATTTGTTCCCGACATCTTTCACACCGTCAAACAGGCACGTTGATCCCACCGTTGCCACCAATTGTAACGCTACCCGGTCTGATTCGGCGGTGTGAATAAGAAAACGAACCAGTGGTTCCAACCCGACAGGAAGGAACCGGTGGTGAAAAAGTACAGGAGGCGATGTGAACAGTTCAAAGCATCTATTAGATACAATCAAATACTCCTAGCACCGATCCGTACTAGATACATAGATAGGTACATGCATACATCATTGAAACATCATGTTGAATCATCATAATAAAGTTACAAGCATACATAAGTCAGGCGGGAATCCCCAAGTTACACCAGCATGCTATATGGGATGTAAAACAATGAAGGGTAAACTCTCATCTAGTGGGAGCGGAATTGCGTCTATTTCCGCGATCTTATTGAAGGCGGAATTCCCCTCTGTTCTACTGCAGACAGGACGGAAATCGTCTTCCCACTGATCCCTGGCAGGGCGGACTTCCATAAAGTTCCGCAGCAGATAGTGCAAATTGTTATTCCGCCTTCTCTGTTAGGGCGGAATTACCCTAATTCCGCCGACGTGAGTGGAGCGGAATTCGTCCTTTCCGCCTTGCCTGTTAGGGCGGAATTACCCTAATTCCGCCGACGTGAGCGGAGCGGAATTCGTCCTTTCCGCCTTGCCTGTTAGGGCGGAATTACCCTAATTCCGCCGACGTGAGTGGAGCCTGTATTTTCCGCCGCCTTTGCCAGAGCGGAATCTAAATCACTCCGCCCAAAGTAGGTGATTTGACGGTGCTCTAATGAGGCGCCAGCCTAAATACACAAAATCAACCCTCTTGCCTTAATTTATGGTAACAGAATATATGTATATTTTAACCCGCCCGCTTTCTGACAACAAAGTGAAACATTTATTGGTTCAATTAATGGTAATTTGATATCAACGCCCAAAGAATGTACGTGTTTTACAAGCTTAAAACTTAGACTTACTCAGAATTTCGTGGTCCTTTTGACTCGAATCAGATCCACAAGGTAAATAAATAACTTTAACGGGAATAACGTTGGCGTAACAAACAAAGCTTGTCAGAAGTATATATATACAGGTATGTATCGAAAACCCTCTGGCAGTCTGAAAACTTAGCGTTCTTCCAGTAACAGTATTACAGCAATATAACATAAACTAATTCAATCCACTCGGTCGAGAGAGTCAGAGAGCCAAAAACATATCAATTATACCTTTTTATACCGGGGCGTAATCTACAGGTGAGCATGTGCGGTGAGAGGCAAGGTACCAACTACACCAGCTGTACCGGGCGAGTCCCGGTAAGCCACGCCCACCGCCAACCAGACCCACACTGAACGCGAAGCCTACGTACAGCGTCCGCCAATCAACGTCGCCGATAAGGCCCTACTATTTTTAGCACGCAAACAAAGGGCAGGAAGCGGCGTTTGCTGTACACGTCCGGACCTGCGTGTGGTATTTTGTAACAACTACGGTAGCTCACAAGAAACTGTATAAGCCAAATGAAATCAACACAATTTCGTTACAATATTGTTATATAATTTCCGAGAAAGGATTGTGGAGAGGGGCGTTACTCAATAGTAAACGTCGACATATATATTTCCGAAGGGAACGGCGATATTTGCGAATCCATCACAATATCAGCGTATGATTAGACAAGCGGTTAGGAGATGCGACAGAGTGCCCTACATGTAGCTAGGGGTGGAACACAACATTACATCCAATGCAAAATTCACACAAATCGCACTTTTTCTCTTCGACAGACAACATGCGCCCATTCTGCGGGACTGTAACAGTGAACAGAATTGCGCTTATTGTTTAAACTTTTTTTTTTTGCTATAGTAAATGTTTTTGTTCTAAAGTATTCTCTTATTCCACAACCAGGGACCAAAGCTTATGATTGTGATTAATATATTTACAGGTTACATCTCCAACAATACGCATAACCCCATCCCCTTCTCATGCGTCGTCTATGGTAATAATAATATACTGTATGTTGTTCCTTTCAATTTTTTTTAAATTAAATCACCTACACCCTCAATAAGCTTGATGTTATGAAGAGCGCTGAGATGATTGGTTCAGAGGAAGTGTGTATCATCGGGTATTCCAGCAAGTTTCATCAGCAATCAACCATAGACTACCTGGAGTCCGCATCCAGTAAAGGAGTAAGTCTAACATTAATTACAATGTAATGCTAGTACAATGTAACCAGATATGATGATTTAATCCACAGCATAATGTTTCATTAGCATTCCAATATTGTACAATAAGAGATACATACTGCAAGCATAATGGTAATATCTGTATTTATGATATAATTAAACGTTTTACCCGAATCACGTGATATTTGTCTATTTCTTAAAACAACTAACTGTATTCATGACAACATAGACACTCTAAGTTAATTAAATGATGATATCAACCTATAAGACTGGTTGTTTATGCTTGAAATATACATCTATATTATTAGTAGAGCCGTGAAATTAATTCCGGGACAGGAGTCTTTCATTTGTAAGGAAAATGACACGTCATGAATTGGTTATTATTTCCCAATTTCATATGTCGGTGTACTTTAAGATGAGACCATTGTTACGGTAACGGGCATTACCAATCATTTCCAAACCAAAATATTCGAAATGCATTGAAATAATTATTGTACCAAAACTATAAAAAAACAGGCATAGTTGGTATGTAATCGTCCGTTTGTATGACTCCCTACCACACTAAAGAGTGGCTTTTCATTATATTTTCTAGGAGC
>JAODFY010236831.1:0-10076 GCA_027580055.1 Paracaudina chilensis | reverse complement strand
GGTCAAACTACATCTGACCCCAAGGTCAAAAGGTCAAAGGTCAAATCAGAAAAAATATGCTTATTTCAGGGAGAAAACAGGGAAAAAAGAAATAGGTTTGTCAAAGTTTTCAATTTTTTATATATGATAAAGCTCAATGAGCTCTATAGAAAAACCATTTCTACTTAAATGGGTAACCTGGGTCAAAGATCCATTTTTAGACATTTAATGCAATAACTCCCAGTAGCAGGGTCTGATATGTTTGATATTTTGGGACAAGTTGTGAATGGTGAAGGCGTACATTTTTAAACATAAGTCATGTGATCCAAGGTCACCAAAGAGAAAGAATTGTCTGTTAGGGTTGGGAGCTGTGTTAATGTAATCCTCTCGTCGATCTGCTCCCAGGTGACCTATGACCTCAGTTTGACCTCCGGTGACCTTTTGGCCTTTTTCATATTTTTACACTTTCGACCCCATATTCGGATCTCAAAGGTACCTTCCAATCAACAATAACAATGTCTGACCCCTGTGCGACCTTTGTATGCGAAGTTATATGAGGTCAAAGGTTGTTGTGTTATTTCTTTTTCTTATTACATGTAAGCACAGTAAGTATGGTTGAACAGACTTGTTATTTTCTTTTTTGGAAACAGTTGGTCGAACTACATCTGACCCCAATGTAAAATGGTCAAATCAGAAATAAATATGCTTATTTCAGGGAGAAAACGGGCAAAAACGGGCATAAAATCAGTTAACACCTGGTTATCAAGTTTTATGGAGCCAAAGGTTCATTTTAAGACTTACTACCAGTGATCACAAACAGTTTATATTTTGGGATAAGTTGTGAATGGAGTAGAGAAACATTTTTAAACATAATGGGCATGTGATCAAAAGTCAATTGATGGTCAAAAACTAGTGATTTGGCAATATTCTGATAAGCAAAAACCTTAGTGCCCTTGGGCTCTTGTTTGATATGACAAACTGCGGACTGTAAAACATCACAGTATTAAAGCAAAAATGTCATATATTACAGCTCAAAGTCTGACAATCCCTTTTACAGCTCTGTAAAAATAAATAAATGAATGAATGAAGATGCAGTAAACATTGAAAGCATGATATGAATAGTAGATTAACAGCAGCAAGTACAATTAGTAGTGTAATATAAATGATGGAATTTACCTGAATGTAATATTCACAATAGAGTATGAAGGGACAGTTGATAGACTTACATTAATAGCATGTTAAGACTGTATTAATCTCTTGGTTTCATCTCTTGTGTAGGAGGCAGATGGAGGAAGAGGCAGAGGATAAGGCTGCAGCAGATAGAGCAAGACATGTAAGTCACATATGGTGGTGTAGGAGTGGGGTGGGGGTAGTGAGGAGTGTGGGGGGGTAATCAGTATGAATAGTAATCCTCTAATGATTCAGACCTTCTCTTACATTCCTTTCTGTTGTTCCTTTTCTTACATATCATATTCTTACTTATTCTTATTGTATTGTTTGATGGATATGTTTGCATGGTAGAACTTGTCATTACTATTGTGGGTGATGAGTATGGGTAGTAAGATACTGGCAATGGGTGACTGGGGAGGTACAGGGGATGGTTTATTAGTGAGCTCCACCTGGATGGTGATGAATATGGGTAGTAAGAAATGGATAGTGGGTGGTTGATCGGTCAGTTACAGGGGATGGTTTATTAGTAAAGGGTAGTAAGATTGAGCATGGTGGGTGATGAGTATGTGTAGTACAATACAAGGGTGGGTGATTAATGTGATAGGGATACGGGCGGTGGTGGGTGGAGATTAGTGAGGTATAGGGGATGGTTTATTAGTAAGGTTAGTAAGATTGAGCATGGTGGGTGATGAGTATGTGTAGTAAAATACAAGGGTGGGTGATTAATGTGATAGGGATACGGGCGGTGGTGGGTGGAGATTAGTGAGGTATAGGGGGTGGTTTATTAGTAAGGTTAGTAAGATTGAGCATGGTGGGTGATCAATATGGGTAGATGATACTGCAGCTGTGTCTCATTAGATTGGGTTTGGTCAATTAAGGTAGCAAAACATGAAGATGAATACATTTTGCCACAGAAATGAAAAATCAAGGAAAATATTTCTAATCTTGTACACATTAGTTTGAATCACCTCAAACCTGGTATGAGGCTGATTCATCATGTTATAGACACTTTTACATTTTACTGGGCAATGGGGGGGGGGGGTCACTTTGGAAAAGACATCAATTTTGGGTAAACTACCCCATACCACCCAACCCCCATAGTATTCCTTCGGGGTAACAACTTTGTGGTCTTGTCATTGCAGGAGAGATCAGAGTCGGACGTTGAGACAAGCAGTCGTAGAGCGGTGCCATCTGCTGAGAGGACAAAGGTCAGTCCAAAAACTTGCTTTATGGCATTAAAACATTTCACCCCTTACCAAATCTGGTACCCTACTCCCACATTGTTCTAGCTAAAACTGTGGTTCATCAGGTGCGATCCAGGGGACGAAGGATCCCCCCTGCTCAAAATAAAATAATTTAATTAATTTAAAAAAAATATGAACATTTATTTCCTCAGAACTGCCAATTTCAACAGCCTGGGAAGTGCCATTTTTAGCAGAAATATTTACGCTTCATGTGAATGGATGGTCTTGCTCCGCTTAGATAGTAGGCATTTCATTTCCCTTTCAACAGCAGACTGCCCTCCTCCCCTTCCAGGATCCGCCCCTGATCCGTCTCCTGTTCACTCTTACTATCATGTCCTACTTGTTGTCTGGCACTTTCCTGCAACATTGTTTGCAAATCATTTCCTTAGTAAACAAAGCTGTCATTGTTTGGTGACCACAGTCATTGAAAGTGTCCCAAAGAGAGTGACTTGCTAAGACGATCGATTGGATAAAGTGGTAAGCTGAAACTGCCACAGAGTAAAACAAAACATGAAGTCACTATGAAGCCACTTCTTGCCATGTAGGTATGTCATTACGGGTACAAGAACCCTATTGATTTTGGTGGTGGTCAAAGGTGATATGAGATCAATGCCCAAAAAAAGTAAAAAGTCAATAAAGCTATCAACTATGAGGCCAATACTATCTATGAGGTCATGTGTATCTTCACGTACAAAAAGTACAAAAACCTTAATATTTTGCGGTCAAACACTAAAAAGGTGTAAACACCATAGCTTGCCTCACCGAATTGGAAGTTTGTAATAATTGACTTTTCACATACCCAGTTGAGACAAATCCCAGAGACCCACAAATATATTAATTCCATCACGTCCAAAATACAAAAAATTGATTTATTTAATACTACTTAAAATAAAATAAAACATGGAAAATACAATTTTAAACAAATATTGTGGAAGATAATGAAACTCTCGTTTCAATTTGGTTCACGTTTCCAATTTCATTAACAATCTGGCATCATTGGTGACATCACAGTTGCACACTGAATCCAGACATTTTTTTTTTCTTTATAATTTTTTTCCCGCTTCACATAATTTATCTATAAAAATAGAATATCCAATTAACAACTGCTGTACAACACATTTTTCAAAATAATACAAACTTTGGCATACCATTTAAAATCGGTATGTAAAAAAAAAACATGAATGATATAAAGAAGAAAAGAAGAATTCAATAGGAACAAAAGGTCCTTGGATGTTCAAACAATGGTTAAGGTATTGTGAAGGCTAGGATTAGCATAAATTATATTTCTATGGAGTCCTCTGAATGAATGCAAAAACCACCTGTGTGTGTGTGCCTTGTGTGACTTTCATGAAAACATGATGTTTCATCAACGACATGTAGAATCAATGTCATATTGGACTGGTAGATTCACCATGATGTGTAGATGTGCCCTATTGATTTTGGTATCCATGTCATGAATAGTAATGAGTGGGAGGGGCTTAAAGTAAAAATTTAAATTTTAAAATATCAATTACTACAACGGTATATCCAATCATCTGCATACTTGGTTTGTTGGTGTTGGATTATGATAGTTACATTTCCATATGAAAATAACATTTAATCTCATTAATATTCATGTGTTTGTGGGCCATATAGCATTTGCTCTGCCTGATTCCTGAAATTCTGTCATTCATAAAAATTCTTCTCCACCACTACTATGACAGCTTGTCCTGGGATAACCTCTTGCATGGATCATTTATCAGCAAACACAAGTGGTAATTGTTTGGGTGTAAAAAAGGTCCTCAAACAAAAATGACCAATATTTTTTCAGCAGCCCATTAAAGGAGTAGTCCAGTGACAAGTTAAACTGGACTAATAACAAAGTGGACAACTACACTCAGTGGTGAAAGTCCCATTACAATTAACTTTCATTTGTAGGTAGGCTTAATATTGAATCTCTGATGATAATTTATAAACACAAAACCAATTTTATATTTCATAGTTTCATAGCAATAATCAGGGTTTGAGCTTTGAGAATTTCACCAAAATGAGATTTTGCTATTCATTTTCCTTGCTATTTATGATTAAAAGACTCACTGGATCTTTCACAGTGTAAATTGCACTATTTGTGAAGAAATTAGGCCATAACTGTATGAGTTGCATTTAGGCCTTCAGTGTAGATATCACATAATGAGGGCAGTATACACATTATTCGTCATTTTGAAGAATATCTGCAAGTTTTGTTTCAAACTATTAACCTTGCATAAATTGTCACACTATATATACATCATGATGTGGTATAATGATGAGAAAACCATTAAAAATAAACCCGGATTATTGCTTTATAGGAAGCCAAGGATCTTCTAGCCCAAAGAACAACAAACCCGAAGGCTCGATTTGAGAGACCATACGGAGAGGATGAACCACCACAGCCTCCCCGAAAACAACCCATCCAACTTCCAAGAGCACCTGAACCAGAGCCAGAAGAAGAGGTGCAACCAGAGCCGGAATATCAGCCGGAACCGGAATATCAGCCGGAGGCAGAACCGGAACCCACACAGCCACAAGAAGAACTATATGATGATACAGATGTGGTTCAGGAGCAGGAACCAGAAAGAGATGAATGGGCAGGTAATATTATATGATGGGAGTGAGAGATGTATGCATGCTTATGCATACCCACAAGAATAAAGGCCCGGTCACACTATAACAATTTTTTATCGGAATCCAATCCGATTTTTCCGATTTTAGGCCGAACAGTGAGGCTCGTGGTAGTGAATATCATAAATACAGTAGGCCATTGGAATAACCACTCCAAATCGAAAAGGTTCTGAAACGGGTCACATTCTTAAGTGACGTCATATAGAAAAACGATAAAAATCGGAAGAGAAATCGGATAGCTATCCGATAAAAGGAAACAGAGTATATATCCAAATTTAGGAGAGGGATATTCCACATCAGATTGGTTACACCGAAAGAAAATCGGTTCCTTTATCATTGTGGTTGGAACATCCGAACGACAAATTGGTTATTTCGTGTAGTAGACCGATAAAAAATTGTTATAGTGTGACCGGGCCTTAAGCCATTTCATGGTTCCATGTAATGAGATGATAATGATATGTGGTCATAGGTCAAGTGAGGATAAATGTTCACTCATGTAGCAATTACATTATTTACTATGTGCACTTAAAATCATGAAACAGTCCATTATATGATGATGCTTGTTCAGGAACCAGAAGAATGGGTACTAGGTAATAATATTTTGATGAGTGTAATAGCTGGATATCCGGCTCTGTATACTCATGCTGTAGGGTGTGAGGGCTACATCACTATCAGATATTTCATCCCATGGTGATGTTTTTCAGATGAACCGGCACAGCCCCCGGCACAGCCCCCGGCACAGGAGGAAGCCCTGTATGATGATGCCGACACTCCAGAACAGCCTTTGTACGATGATGCTGAAACTCCAGAACAGCCTTTGTACGATGATGCTCAGACCCCGGAACAGCCATTATACGATGAGACTGGGGACCAACCACCGCAACAAGAAGAAGATTTATATGATGAGGCAGTCGACCCTACAGGCCCCACCAAGACCCCTGGGGACAGTGGGCTGAGGGCCCGAGCACTGTATGATTATCAAGCAGGTCAGTACTAATCCATGTTTTCTTCAAATTCTTTTCTTTGATGACTCCCCTAGAATCTGTTGATGAATGCAATATGAGGATTATTCATTTGGAATACACAAAGGGCAAACATTGGTGACAATGGCTTTTGAAATGATGATGACCTAATTTGTATTGCTGACCACATAAATGAACTTGATGTAGGCAATGTTGCGCCGTTAATGGTGCAATTCGAAGTGGTAAAGACCACAATTTAATGGATGGTTGAAAAAAACCGATGTGGATATTTAAGTTGGTGGTGACCACTTGAAAACAGTGGCTAGGACTTTGGAGTTGATGTGGTGGCGCTCTTTCATTTCAAAACAGCCTTAGTGATGATAAATTTTACAGCGTTGATGGCGTTGTGGCCCTCTTTCACTTTTCGTTTTCTTACTTTTCTTCTACAGAGGATGAAACAGAGATAACCTTTGACCCTGGTGACATCATTTTGGACATCTTACAGATCGACGAGGGCTGGTGGCAAGGTACAGGTCCAGACGGCACGAATGGATTATTCCCTGCCAATTATGTCGAGCTCATATAGATGCATAGGATGCATCATACATTTTTGTGATCTCTCACCAATGTAAGCATTTCGTAACATAGGGGTGAGCAAAGGGTCTGGTAGTTAAGGATAAGATTAGCTTGACATTTAAATTGTAAATACATTCAGGGATGGATTCTCCCATTAATGAAAAGAAACTTAATGTTGATACAATTAAGTCCATAATTTTTTGTAGAATATGTGAAACTGTGAAACAAAACTCCTTACTGAAGTTAGTATGTCAAAATCTTATTTTCAATGTAAGAGTTTTGTAGAAGGCTGAATCTTTGAAGAAGCTTCTTCTCCGGTGGTGCATAATTTTGGGTCAAGTATCCTTTCTATTCAAAGCTCATTGAAAATAATTTACCTGGTTTCAAAAGGTTAATTTTTATCATAAAATTATGTAAAATTAATGTGTGAAATCTGGACATGTCGGATGACAGCTTCATGTAAATAAATGCTATAAAGCAATCTAAACATTTACCCATACCTCCACATAGCTTGAGCCTAAATCCAAACCAGATGGTTTGGTTTAAGCATGGCCGAAGCATTCATGTTATATATTTGACGCGTGATAGTGGAGCTTAAAAGTTAAAAAGTCATGAACTTTATAGTCTTGTGTTAAAGCTCCATGCATATTCGCACGACTTTAGAGGATTAACCCCTGGTCGCTGGTTCTTGCAGAAGGAGGAGAAAGTAAACAGCACCTGTTGTATGGAAGTTTACTCCTGTCTTGACTGCCTATAGCCTGGTGTATACCCATTTATACACCAGGCTATAGGCAGTCAAGATTATGTCTTCCCTAAGGACGTGATGGTCCAGCCAGGATTCGAACCTCTACAACCCTTGAATCACAAGCCCAATGTACTGTCCACCATACATGCTCTCAAAATGTCTTGTGGAATTTAAAATTGGACTATATTACCTGCCCATGATGGAGGGTTTTGAGATGTCCCAAAGACAGCCATTTACAAAATGTGGTTGTCCTGTCCAGCACAAGGAAGTCCTTCCAATTCTGACACAATGTGTGTAAGTGAAAGTATATGAGGAGCGTGGTGGCCGAGTGGTTAATGCAGTGAGCTTGAGATTCAAGGATTGTGGGTTTCGATCCTGTCAGTGTGTGTGTTCTTTGGTAAGACATTTCACCTCACTTGGCTTTCTCCACCCAGGTGTTTAAGTGGGGACCTGTGAGGTCTGGCTGCCGGTGGTGTTAAGGAGTTTGTGTGAAGGAACGGTGCACATTTGTGTGTGGGCTAGGTTCTATCAAGTTACCTATGACCAGGGGATTAGCTGAGCGTGTTGTATCCACTGGAAAATGGCGCTATGTGTTTTTGAGCTCAAATTATTACTAGCGAGTGTTACAAAATATATAGAGGTTATGAATATGGTTAATGGTAAAAATAGTTGCTTTACAAAGAATATGGACTGAAGGATTGAAACATCATAGTACGAGTAAAAGTAAGATTTTGAATTTCAACCTATGGAGTTATGAATCAGATGTATTTCTAAGAGTGCCATGGACCCACTGCCCCCTCCCTCCATGGTATGGTTTGTACAATCCTGAACATTTTTTTTTAATTGCCCCCCACCATTTGCATGTAGGTTAATAATGTTGACATCTTCTTTGTGTGAATGATTAAACAAAGGTTTCTTTATACTTATCTACAGTCGTTAACATAATTTCCTCCCAAATGTCTTTTAGTTGTTTTATTATTTGAAAGATTATTATTATTATGTTCTAAGCATTCCAATTATATTTTCCACTTAAATTTAAATAACATGTAACATGTATCATTTTTACACAGAAATAGTTTAGTACCTTGCATTCAGATTGATGCATACATATGTGATGTGTGTTGTGGCTAATTATGTTGACTTTGTATTGCTAAATGAATCATTGACCAAACTGAAAATTTTATAAAAATCTTTTTTAATGGTTTAGTATTTAGTAGTTGGCTATAAGTAGGTAGAGGAGGGGGCATTTTGCATTGCTTGACCTTGGGGAAACCCCTCCCCCTCCCATAACAACATTGCTTGTTGTCATGTTTAAATTTTGTCCAAACTTTGTAAGTTATCCTCTCCCCTCTTCCTTTTATCACGTTCACTGAATCTTCCCCTGTCCCCCATCTGTGTGTGTCCATATGTAACTTACGTTGTTTGCCTTTGGTTAAGGTCCTAGGATAGAAACGTCAGGCCCCCTAACTGTATTACATTTCTCATTCAGTGGATATTTGAGTGGATATTAAGCAGTGTTCTAACAGGTTTTTGGATTTATTGTTTTTGTTTAATACACTTTGTTCATAGAAGTTCATACAATAGAGAATATTTCATTCAAAGCTTCAGATGTGTGTACCTGTGAACAGATGCATAACTTTACATACATACCTAATAAAAAACATTTACATACATAATTTGTTTGCATATTATGATAGGGCCAACATTTTGTATGTCATAACATGGAGCTGTTTGCCTGCTATTCATAATATTTCTGATGCATGAACCATTGTCTGGGTCATGCAGTTCTTAAAGTGTGCACCATAATCATTCAATGCTTAATTGCTATATATTATATCAAACTGTTATTGCTTTGTATTCTATTATTCACTTTTGGTTTTGGGTCACATAAAAGAGACAGAACTATGTTTATTAGCAGTTAATTCAATCATGCAATCAGGTAATTGTTTCAGACAAATGTGCCAGACATATTTTTAGAAGGTTTGGGTATTGACTGCGGTCACATGCAATTGAATTCACCAATTCCCCACTGCTCCTCTATATCCCCAGTTGCCCCACATCCCCCACCGGGTATCTCCCCAGTGCCCCCACATCCCCCACCACCTGTGGACTCTTAAAGTACCCCCCTGAAAGTTCCCAGCATTTTTTTTTTGGTGAGGAAATGGATGCCAAAATATAATTAAGATGAAAATTTGTTACAAACAATGTTCTCCTTAAAAAAATGGAATATTTATTTCCTAACATGATTGTGAAAAATAATCGTCTAACTCGATCACATTATAAAAATAAGTTGGAAATGTAACAAGAGATTTTTGTATGGCTTGCGGTATATTTTGTCTTTAAATTAATATTTCCACAAGTCTTAAATATTTTGTAATTAAAATCTTTGTCTACAATTGGTAAAAGAATCATGGCATAGTATACCAATAAAAAAATAGAAACGGAAATAATTACGATGTTAAATGTATTTATTTATTTTTTCAATTTCTAAGTTCTACATCTCATTTTGAAAACCACATTTATGAAAACGAAGATATTTCCTTCCAAATTGATTTTTTTTTTATGGTAAAAAATGAAGAGGAGTTGTTCCCCTCCCCGTTGGGATTTCTTTTACAAATATAATGCTTCATTTACATTTTAAACCTCTCAAAATAATGTATTTTCATTGTCAGCACTTTTATTTTGGATATTTTTTTTTTTAAATGGGTCGCAGGATTTTAAGATGTGGTAAATGCCTCCTCCATGCCCCCCCCCCCCCGT
>JAODFY010236810.1:0-10077 GCA_027580055.1 Paracaudina chilensis | reverse complement strand
CCCCCCCCCGCCAGCACCAAGGGGTCAACCCCACAAAATGTATTTTTTCAAAACTTTGTCAAAACTTAAAGAATGTAAAAGAAAAAAAATGGAGGAAAAATGCATACATATGCATATACACCAAAGGGTATAACCGTCGCCCTTTGTAGAAAATGACATTACATGATTGGAAATCCACTTGCACAAGAAATTTAAAAATATAATTGAATGAGTTTTATACATTGATAAATAAGATATAAGATTTTTACATGTGAGAATTTTTTTTAGGATGGATTCCCCCCTCCCCCCACCCAAAACTCTCCACTGGGTGCATCAAATGTTCCTGTTACCTAAAAGTAGCAAATTCTGGAAATGGGAAGAATCTTAAAGGAGGATTTATTACCAATAATATCTCATGTCTTGAAATTGACATGGGCAAATAGTCTTAGTTCCCAATAGGTCAATATCACTGTAGGTCGGATGGGCTGGAAGTCATGTTTGGAATTAATGTTGTCGGAATCGGTGGCAACATGACTGTCATTAATAGGTGATTTATGTCGACGGCCCGATTCAGTCACGGTATCCTACAGCACATGTTCTTTAATTAATTGACAAATTTTTTGGGAGGAATCCTCCCAGTCGCATTCCTGTCTGGGTCCGTGATGTGCCGTTTTGCGATTGCCCCCTTTTTATGTTTAACATTCACTCAGAGAGAGATGGAACATGTGGGTAAACAATTGAATTACGATTGCCGGGGCTGACGGTCCCCACAGAGCGGACGGGGATAGCAGCGCAGTGAGCGTCAATTCCCCTGCGCAGTTGCCTGCTGATGTGACTGCAGTCACAACACACACATTTCACAGATACCTTCCCAAGGTAACCTTTGTCTGCTGGAAACCCTCTGAGAAAGTGGCACATCCCGGTTTGGAATTTTGGCAGGAGATCAGAAAGGTTTCTGTTGTAGTCTAAGGCAGTACTGATGATTTATGACTGGTTCTGTGACCTGTGCAGTATTAGCTTGTAGACTGAATGTGTGTGTGTGTAGGAGTTTGTACTGGAAGAGCAATGCACAAAGTTGGTGGCACATGGGCTAAGCTGTGTGTATACAATTTACTGTGGCTGATTCTGAACCCAGTGTAAGAAAGACTGTATTTAAGTGCTGCTTTGTTTATTGGTGTGGTAATAATTCCACTTTTGTCCCATTGTCTAGGGAAGGGTTGTCTTGTGGAGATAAACTGGGATAATCTCTGTGCATGAATTCACAGGTCTGACAGGAAGTGGCTTTTTTGGAAGGGCCACCAACCAGTGGTGATTGGGTTGAGGGTTTATTGACATAGTGCTGCTGATTACATAATACTTAATTGCTACCAGATTGCCAGGTGTGTTCACAGCTATAGCATTAGTGTGTAGGACAGCTGCCTGGAGAGCTAGTATTGATCAGCTGGAGTATTAGTGTACTGTGGAGGAGGAAACTCTCTGCTCATGACTGGTTTGAGGTCGAATAAAGTTCTGCTTATTAGTAGCCTTGGAAAGTTGACCTTGTTGACATATAACAGTTTGGATTTATAATAACAACAATGAGCATTATTTTGTTTCCTAAAAATCCAATGCTGTGGAACTAGCTAGTAGTACTCACCAAAAAGTTGCTGTTAACATATTAGTGGTGGATCTGCTCGCTACTTTTGTAAGGCATTGAAGTAGCCTTTGGAGTGGCCGAGGAATATATATATCTCATTCAGATTGTTCAGAAGTTTTCCCCAGAAGATTTACATCAACATGATCACTATATAAGATTGTCATATAGCTTCATGGTTATATTTTTATCATTGTACTAAAAAAAAATACTGGTGCAGGTATTTTTTTTTTTTTGTGGGAGTCTTTTCAATAAACCCTGAGGACGGAGTTAAAAAAGAGGAAGACACATCGCATGAGAGGTTTTATCTCGTTGTTGAATCCACCAATCCATTTCAGTCGTAAAGCTTTACTGACGGTGTCAGTTGGATTTTAAAGCAAAGGTCAAAGTTCACTTTGTGTTTTGGTATGAGAGGCATGGAGAGACTCCAGATGGATTCTGGGTACGTACCAGTGACAGGCAGCACGGTAGGCTCGTACCACCAGCAGCCGACGATGTTCATCCCCGGCTTTGCGCACCCGCATTTCCCTTGGGTAAGAAAAAAAATGCTATCTGCAATACCGAAATGTCAATATTGATGCTAGTTACCGTGATTTAGTCAGTCGCTCCAATGACTCCAACGTACCCTAAAATTTGTGCATACTAGTAAACTAGTGCCACTTAATGTATGACTCACTATGCCGTTAATTTAGACAACCAGTTCGTCCCCAACCAGTTCGTCCCCAACCATTTTGCCCCAACCAGTTCTATCTATCTATCAGTTCGTCCCCAAGTTGTTCCCAGTAAAATAAAGTAAATTGTATGAATAACTTAGTATATTAAATACAATGAGAAGAGTTTCAAATAATTAACCATGTACCTTAAAGGAATAATTTGGTACACAAACTACCATGCTTGTATTGTGGCAGTTTCAACATTAGTTAATTAACATGGCGACCTAGCGCAAAACATTAAAACACCCATTCATACAGTAAGGTTACTTTCTCTTCCATATATAGTTTAGGGAAACTACTAAACTACCAAAATGTAAATATATTTTTCCCCAGCTGTTTTCTTCCCGTTTTTTTGTGTGTGTGTGTGTTGTATTGCTCAGGAAACGACCATAATTCCTTTTTATTTTGATTGGTAAAATACCCCAACCTAATGCTGCATTCCATTTGTCTCGTGTTTACATAAACACGACCTCGTGGGCCATTGCATTTAGCTCGGAACTCATGAACACGGGTCGTGAATTCGAAAACCACCTCCACTTCATGGCTTAATTGACTGGTCCCAACATGTTGAAATTATGACAAAGTTCATTTATTGGTATAAGAAACACTTAATTTTGAAAGATGTGAAGACACAACGGTAAAACTTTAGTGACGTGATTTGAATGCGATATGAATCAGTAAAACTGTCATTTAGGTTGTGTTTTGCTGCAGTCTACTAGGCCATTTTGTTTCTCTATAGGCTCATGAGCCCAAACATTATGCTATGCACAGTATAATCACTATAGGAATACTATAGAACGTGTTACGTAACCACGATGCAAATGGAACGCAGCATTTTTTCCAGGCCACAAAATTGTACAGCTCGTAGCCTTGTACACTTTCTTTTTTAAGAAGCTGTTCTCGGTTCCAAAACTAGGCCTTCTAGCCTAACACACTAATTGAAAAATCCTGTGATAATTTGGGTTCAAATGTGTTCTCATTATTTATGTGCTGTAACTGTAAATCTCTGTTGTCAGTAGCTTGCATTGGAAGAGTGAAAGTTGTACATGATTCATGCTCAGTGCAATGAACTATGTCACTTTGAGAACAAACAGCCCCCTCCATTGCCTTGACAAGGTACCCCTCAGCCGTACCACGTCAAAAACAGAAGCGGCAAAGAAATACGACCGCCACAGAGCGGCGGACATAATTTTCATTTCAATGTAAATACTGTAATATCGTCTGTATATTGTCCATGTCACGAACAACGATATGAAAAGTGTTAATGGTGATAATGTATATATGGAATACCACTCAATCTAGTGGCGTTTGATTATTGTTATTCAAGGCGCTGTAAGAATCGAATGCTTAAAAAAAATATTAAACAGAGTAGCAGAATATAATGACCCTTCATGGCTAACAGTGATGGGGTTCACGGTACCCCTCCCGTTTGTTTGTCTCCACCCTAAAGTCCAGTGGAACCCAAATAATCCTCCAGAAAAGGACAAAAGGATCTTTGGCTGTGTGTAAAGTAAATTAGACCAGTCGGACAAAATGGATCTTACGGTCTTGTCAAGTGTTTTTGTTTTGTAAGGGGGTTGGGGGGCACAGTGAACCCCCTACCACTGTTGTCTTTAAGTTCAAGGGTCCTTACCAAATACTTTCCGAGTGTCCCATGCACATGGGTTACTAGTGAAGCAATGGCTCTCCTGAGTACATGTACACCTTAATCACAGCAACATTAGCTAAAAAACAAATCATTAATTTACTCATTCATTCAATAAACCATTGCCTAGTGCAGATATAAACCAGGCAAGAATCAAGAAAGGTTCTTCTTCATTGTTTTAATTTTATGGGGGTATAAAGAGATAATTTTCTAGACTATTATTATTAAAAATATGTAGTTATCACAGATATTTATATATATATATATATATATATATATACACACATAATAATGGCACTGGCACGTATCTTGCCACTTAGCTAAAGGCTGCTGTAAATAAAACAGAATCTGCATAATTTCTAAATTATTAACAGTGTTCTTTGTTCACTGACTATTATTAGAAGGAAGTTCGGCAAACTGTTGGCAAAACAAGCATGTTTTGATATTATAAATAAATATGAATTGTTAAAAACCAAAAAAGGACTATATATATATATATGTTATATATATATATATATTATATGCAAACATCCAAAGAGGAAATAATTGAAGAGCCAATGTGTTGATTATAGAGATATAAATATATATATATTGTTTGTGTAATGATGTGACTGTCATTTTGGCTTTTGTTCTCGTTTACTGAGTGTTCTTACCAGAAGAGAGATTTTAGCAGAAGATGAGATATGCAGTGGCTTTTGGCCAAGGCAGATATGAAATGTGTTACCCCGGTCATTCCCTTCCTCTTTCCCCTACTCCTTCCCCACTTCTCCTCCCCCCCGGCTGTTTCTTCCCCCAACTGTTCCTTCACCTACCCCATTTACCTTAGCCCATTTCCCACAGCCCTTCCCCCACTGCCCATTCCCTCACTGCCCCACCGCCACTGCACATTCCTAACTGCACATTCCTAACTGCACATTCCTAACTGCACATTCCTAACTGCACATTCCTAACTGCACATTGCCCATTAAATTAACCCACTGCACATTCCCCCACTGCCCCATCCCCACTGCCCATTCCTAACTGCACATTCCCCACGACCCATTCGCCACTTCTCATTCCCCTTCCCCACTTCTCATTCCCCTCCCCACATCTCATTCCTCTCCCGACATCTCATTCCTCTCCCTCACAGCTAATTCCCCTCCCCCACTGCTTCTCCCCGAAAATAATACATTTTAAACATGGCTTCACTGAGTATATACATGTGTACAGATAGTAGTGTTTTTTAATATTTTTAAATTTTTGAGTATTTTAATGATTGACAATTTTTTTTTTTTTTTTTGTCAAAGGAAAACATTGTAATCACCCTAATATCTATTAGAATTTTTCTTTGTCACATCCTTGCTCTGGTAGAGACTCCATTTGGGCACACATTTTTTCCTTATATGGAACGCACACAGGTACCTTTGGTCACAACACTTTTGACCTAGGTCAACAAGGGAATAGCTCTTTTAACTTTTGAAATGTGGAAGGTTAAAAGCCAAGTAAACATATTTGTGAGGAAACTGATATTAGTTGTGATGTACACAGGTTGGTTGTAGGTAAAAACAAAAAAAAACACCCAAGTTGACGACAGTGACCACTATGAATAATAACTCTAGTACTGTAGACCTGTAGTGTCAATGTTATTTCCTCATAGATAATATATTCAAGGTTATAGTCTAAACAGAGATCATTATGGGACTAAAAATTACCAGAATTACTACAGTAGATGTTTCACTTATAACCAACCCTGGCAGCCAAGACAGTGTGTGTGTGTGTAGTGTATGGATGTGACATGTGCCTGTAAACACTACAGTATATCTCTCAATATAGGCATTTCAGATTCATACAATGTAATTGGGTATTGGGTATTTGGTCAGTGTAATTGGGTATAGCCTCATTGTGCAGTAATATGGATAAGCTGAGTCTTGACAGGAAGCCTATGGTCTCAATAGAACACTATAAACTCTTTATCTAAAATCTAAAAATTACCAGAATTACCAGATTCTTGGCATATATATAAACCATTGCAGTCAATTTAAGTTGGTTGTGTATGTATACATGCGTGTATGTATACTGTATATATGTGTGTGACACTTATGTTTCAGTCTAATCGGTTAGCCTCATTGTGCAGTAATGTACTGTAGATAATATACACAATTTCCTGTGCAATGATGCTGACAGCATTTGTTTCTTGTCCGATTTAAATCAGGTATTCAAAGTTTTAATGACCGCTGCAAAAAAAAACTATTCTTACGAGCATATATAAATTATGTTTCTATAGTTGTGTGTTATTGGGCTTAATTTTTTGTTTGTGAGGCCAAAATATTGAATTGAAATTTCAGCGACTGGGGGGATGGGGGTTGGCCTGTGGGCACTATAATTTGATTTGGCTGTGTAGCTTGCCCATCTCCAGACTTCCAGTGATTCTCAAACTCTATAGAAAACAAAACCAAATTCTACTTTGCTAAACTTGTCCTCTGTTAATGGCTAATCAATATTGGTATGTTTATATAATGCTCACTTTATCTAGTGAAAGTTTACACTGGGGTGATGCGTAATTTAACTTGTCGCCAAACAAAAGTCACAAAATGTGTTTCTCTAAGCTCTTCATATATCTCTATGTTAAGCTTTAACATTCTCTAATGAGTATTATGTGCAAAAAGATAGTATATTATATAGTGTATGTGACTATAGAGTGAATGATATTAAAACATCACACTGAGGGGAAAAAAAATCTGATACAATAATTAACACTGCACCTTTGATTGATAGAGCAATATTTTCAAATTGGATAAACGGTCAAAGCTACATTCCATTAAAATTTTGTTGTCTTGCAACGATGTCGATATTGCAAATTTTTCTCAAATGATAGATAGCACTGTATCATTTAAATTAAACATGCCAGCCCTATTTAATGCCTTTAGACAGACACTTGTTTGCTGTGGTTTAATTGTCAGAGATTATTAGTTGGTAAACCAATCGAGAGAGAACAATTTTGAAATTGTTCATGCCCTGTAAAGAAAGTTGAAAATGTATATATATGCAAAGTTGTTATATATTTTCCCAATACATTGCATCATGTCATACCTGTATGTCGTAGGCAAGGCCTTTGGGTTTTTCTGCTCCCACAAACTCTCACCTAGTCGTTATACTCAAGAATATCTCGCCCAATCAGTACAAACAGCTGTCTGGGTCAGCTTCTCCAACAAACCTAGATGATTTATTTTCATGCTCCACTTTTTTTTTTTTGATTGAATGTTTTGTTGAAATACTCATAGTTTATCAGAAATTCTCTGATTGTTGAGTGACAGTGTTTTGGTTTGTGGCTTCCTGCCATCGTTTAACTAATGTGCACTTGACATTCTGAGCCATGAAGTTTCAAGCAGCCACCATTAGGAGGCAGTTGAGGTGGTGATAGATGGCATCCCGCCACCACTATTATAATTGAGATGGTGACAGTGCTTCATCATCAAAGCTGCAGAAATCTGGCTTGACATGTATTCTCCATGGCAGTCGATGGCGGTGGCAGCCACTGTGTCCTTATTTATAAACATGCCATGATGAAATAACAAAGTGGCATTGGTTGCCATGTAAGAATGTACTGAGGCTTTCTCCCTTACCAACTTTGCCCCTCAGATTCTGCAGTTAGTAATGCATGGCAATGTCATTTATTATATAGTCAGATTATGGCATCTGAAGTGACAGTGATGGCAGTCATGGCCCAAGATATATTTTGATAGTCTTGCTCTACTAAAATTTGAGGATGACTAAAATGCCAGAGAACCTGTTGTTATTAAGAGTATTGAAAGAAAAACACAACCACTTGTTACATTCAGTGGTGGAATTCTTCTCATGGGTGGAGTAATGGGATCATCACTGGCGCATATGAACTACTTCTACTGTAGGGCCTAGTCTCACCTACCTTGTGTTAACCCATGTATATGCCAAGGCAAAATCCAGGGCCTCATCATCATCATCATTCTGACAATGCAGTGAGCTCATAGTTCAAGGGTCATGGGTTTGAGCACTGGCTAGGTTCTTGGGCAAGGCACCTTGGGGTCTAGCACTGGCTAGGTCCTTAGGCAAGGCACCTTGGGTTCGAGCACTGGCTAGGTCATTGGACAATGCACTTAGGATCATGGGTTCGAGCCCTGGCTAGGTCCTTGAGCAAGGTACTTAGGATCATGGGTTCGAGCCCTGGCGAAGGCCTTGGGGCAAGGCACTTTACCTCAATTGCCTCTCTCCACCCAGGTGTATTGATTGATTGCCTTTGAGGTCCCCAATTAGAGGGGATGGATTGAGGCACCAATGCTGACGGTCACAGGGTGTTTAGGAGTTTGTGTGAGGGAATGTGGCACATGTCTGTGTGCAGGTAAGGTCTAACAAGTCACCAGGGGATAAGCCAAGTCATGTGAGAAGGCCCTCGGCCTTGGTACAAGACTATACACCCATATCTAATCTTACCCTCCCTTGCACTAATTATAGTTAGGATAAAAAACTGACCCGGAATGGATCTGTAGTCTATGGGAGTCGAGCATCTAGAGGTAACCCATGTTACCTTCGGTGAAGCGTACCAGTGAGACTGCAAGATGAGCTGCAGGTCTATGATAAATTGGGGTTTCTGGTAAACACTTGAAAGGGTAAGCTAGGGTTGTCAACCTGTCATTACTCAGTAGCTCGGCCAGCTAATGGAAAACATACCATCAGTCACAGAGCCAGAACACTACAATACTATGTTACTCACCTGCTGGAAATTGTATAATTTATTGGTGGAATTTATTTCAGAGGGAAAGTTAATGTTACAGTACATGTGGAATACAGTACATGGAATGGGAGCAGAAGTATATACAATATATTGTGTACTTGAGCATTTGTTGTGTACTGGGAGTTCAAAAAACACAATCAGATTGCATTCAATTTTGATACAGCAATTCTACATGTTGAATTGTATGTTGTTTGGTTTCTGTCTTATATATATACAAACAATCAATGTGGATAATATATATTTTTCCCCTGTAAATAGAATTTAAATGAAAGTATTAAAAGTTATGTCGTCAGTCACATGATTTTACATTGGTTAAAGGTATGTACGTGTTACCCAAATGGGAATGTCACAGACCTTCCCATGAAATATGTCATCAGTCACATGATTTAACATTGGTTAAAGGTATGTACGTGTTGCCCAAATGTGAATGTCACAGACCTTCCCATGAAATATGTGATTGGTCTAAGCCTCGTACCTATTAACAGCAAATGATTTCTAGCATACTGTACTCGGAGCATTGTTAGTTATGAATATTTAGTTGTCTGGGGAAGGAGTTGGGGCATCTCAGCCCCAAAATGCAAGCTACTCTTTCATTCTATCACATTTATGCCTTCCCACCTAACCTAAATTAAACATATTTTAGGCACTCTGGCAAGACTGGCTGGCATTGATACAGTCGAAAGGGATCGCGTTTTAATTTGCTTAATACTAGAGTTTCCTCCTGCTATTCCTATTCCTAACTCAAATTCCATCTAGATAACATCAAAGGGTGTTGTTTTTACAGTAGTATATTATTAGGCATATTTCATTTGTTTTCCTAACCATCAAAGTGATGTGTGCTTAATGCATTAAAACCACACGATTCAATGAAACCGTTCTAACACCTTTGTTTTTCTCTCTTCAACCCCCCGCATCATTCACAGATATACTCTGCCGATCACACCAACAGTAATTACACATCCAGCCCGTCTACGCCTGTCAGCTCACCACCTCCGATGTCAGGTAAGAATCTTATTTCTTATATAAGGAATTTAGGAATTATGTAGGGACACAACTGTTGCGAAGCTTGTCATTGTTTACCAGACAGGATTATCCTCATCACACTGTACCAATATAGCATCTGACGCATTTCTGCACAGCTACCAAAAATTATTTGAGAGAAAAAAAACGTTTTGTATGTGCCCATGAAAAGAATTGTCCATTTGGAAATGATCGTTTCTGGTAAACAACAATCAATTAACTTGTTTAAAGGTCAAGCGACATGCGCAAAAGATTGTCTTTATACTGGCACAGATGAAAAGAGGATATTTCAAAACCCTGCACTCAAAATTTTGAGATTCCCGCATGTTGCCTTGTTGAG
>JAODFY010236809.1:0-16633 GCA_027580055.1 Paracaudina chilensis | reverse complement strand
TAAATCCATGATGGCAAGATAACAAATTCCATCATCATTTGAAAGATGACAATAATGATAAAATGATGATGATTGAAGGTGATTGAAGCCATTCAATCCATCATGCACTTTATAGTGACGATGCTCATACGAAAAAATATATTATGTAAGCATAAGGGATCTTTGTGTTACTGGAAAATACGTTATATTCGTTTAAATACAACCCCACCTCCCAAAGCAGTGTCCTGATTTCTCAACTGATATGATTATTCCTACACACTGTCGATAGCTTAAAATTGGATTGTTTTTATTTAAAACAAACTAGCGTTGATATAACAGTATATAGTCACCCCGCGTAGAAACTTCATAGCATCGGCGATTAATGAAGATCATTTGTGGGTCCGCGAATACTTGCGTCGATTTTAATTAAAGCATTCAGCCTATGAATAAAACAGAGTGTGTATAGACCTACTGGTCGTTGAAATAGATACCGTGTATATTACATGCTCCCCCAGCGATACACGCAGTAAAACATCGGCTATATTGCACTGCCGTCATAGATAAATAAAGCAATAATCAGGATTTATTTTTAACGATTGTGTCATCATTATACACCAACACAATATATATATATATATATAGTGTGACAATGTATGAAAGATTAATAATTTGACACAAAACGTACCGACATTCTTCAAAACGATTAATTATGTATACACCATCTAACTTCTCGGGCACAAAGTGACATGCGATCTTCACTTCACCTACATGCGCGTTTCACTCCAGTAATACTGTACATGCCGGGGCGTAAGACACATGAGAAACGCGAGCGCGTTATCCGACCCCGAGAATAGGTGACATCTATAGTTCCAAAAAGTTATGTGACAAAATGCAATATTCATTACAGTGCTGGTCTAATTTCTTACAGTTATGATCTAATTTCTTCACAAATAAGGCGATTCAACGATGTCAAAATGTAATCATAACTTACAAGGGAAACGAATGGCAATTTTTTTTATAAGGGGGTGGGGGGTGGAAGAAGGGTAATTCTCAGGTGTCAAACCCTGTACTACAGGACTTTTAAAAAATACATTTTAAGTTTTTAAATTATTTTTCGTTTTCCAACACGCCCATCCAAAACGTACATACATTGCAGAACAATTACTGCAATACAAAACTGTGGCTAACAACAACAATCGTATACCATTCGTTGACACGCATAACGAGGGGCTAGAACCCTTAATCAAGTTAATTAAGAGTGATTGGGTGTTGTTAGGGGTGGACGAGTAAATTCGGGATATTTTCACTCACGAGATTATGAGCCTGGAATTTGGTCGACTTAGGCTCCAGTTATCGCCAGGAGACAACCACTCATCATTGCGGAGGTAATTATTGTCTACTAACATTTGTTAGGCCTAGGGCCTACAAATACCCTGCAGTGAGGGAATGACTAACTTTAGTGACAACGAGATTCTGAGCCTGCAATTTGGTCGACTTAGGCCCCAATATCGCCAGGAGACAACCACCTAATCTCCGGAAGGTAATGACTATCAGCACATTACCCCCTACAAACACCCCGCCCAAGATAACAAGGTAACACTAGATTTGGTAAACCCCGTTGTAAGGTTTGCAACCACAGGATCACCGATCTCAGAATCTCCCTTACCCCTTCGGGCTGTTGTTTACAACCTGGACCATTCAACGATTACGAATACACCCCAGGCCCAGTGACCACATTCCGACCAAGGATTGAATTTTAACATTCAACGTTCGTCAGTTCTAGCGCGGGACTAATCCCGGGGTATTTATTGTCTACTAATATTTGTTAGGTATAGGGCCTACAAATAGCCTACAAATAGGCATTTTGGCCAAAAATTCCTTGTTACGTTACGCGTCAACCGATGGTGGCGCTCCATTCAGATCTTTTAGACCCAGCCCCTCCCAGCATGTGACAGGGAACCCTTGTATTACTGTGTCTAAAATATTTCTAATTTACCCTTTTTGCGTGTAAATTTGAAAAACATATACAACTGACGTATGCCTGCAAGGCCTGGGAAGTGCCATTTTCCGGTAATCTAAAAGGAATTTTGGCCAAAAATTTGTTTCCTACGCTACGTGGCGTTCCGCTCAGATCTTGAGTCCAAGCCCCTCTCCACCCCCACATCGCAGCCACGCACTACACGGTGGTGGCAATCCGCTTAGAGAGTTGACTTAACTAAATCTCGGGTGCCACCGTGCAAGTGTAAAAAAGTGCCATTTGTAAAGGGCTGCACCGCCGTTTAAAAACAATCCGGCGCCCCTGCCTAGGCCTACAAATAGCCTGCAGTGACTGTATGACTAGCTTTAGTGACAACGAGATTCTGAGCCTGGAATTTGGTCGACTTAGGCCCTAGGTTAGGCTAACGTTAGTTGTTAGGCTATAGTCTAGCCTATAAGCTAGCTGGAACTGCCAGCTAAATTACTAAGTTAGTATAAGCAAATTCATGTCAATCAACCGTCTTTTGCATTGCTGTACACAACGTCCAGACCAAAGATTATATAGCGCCGAAGGCGCAAGATTGACCACTCAACCGTGGCTGCCATATAGGCCTAGTAGTACGTGGCTGTCATATATAGGCCTATAGGCCTAGTTCATACTAATCATATGATACAGTGTAGGCCTAGGTCAATACAAGCGTCATTTTAGGAAGCAAGCAGACTCAGATTTCTAGATGCCCCGGATGCTGTTGTGCATTTGCAACCCAGTCAACATGGATCCATAATGTGTTATAATTGGGCATATCCTAACTGTTACTGTTACTTGTTAGGCCTAGTCGGTTATTTATAGGCTTAAAATGGGCTTGGGCTGGGGAGTTATGGGCACAAGGGGATCGAGTCGATGATATGTTTTTTATTAAGATGATGGGGCCCTTGATGAGCTATTGCTGGGCTCAATATAGGCATAGGCTAAACATGGGCTAATGTGGTTTGGGCCATTTGGGCATATGGTGGTTTATATGTGCGCTATTGTACATGGGCTTCTATGCTGTGATTTTATGACGGGCCCCATAGCGGTCTATGTGTTTTATAAGGGCAAAATTTAATGGGCTAATGATGGAATATTATGGTTGGGGCCCACATGTTATATAGCAAGTTATATGGGCCAACAAGTTATATGGGCTAACATGTTATATGGGCACATGTTCATGACTTCATGGTCAATGACATAGTAACTAAGATGGGCCCATGCAACTAATAATAGGCTCGATATAACATAGACTTAGCACAACTCCTTGGATTGGTAATCTATCAGCGACGTACTTATAACTAGCTTATAATACCGTGATATTCCTTCTGGCATAACTTTCTTCCCTCAGTGGTCGCCCTCTTCCTTCCTGTTTTTCCTGCTAGAACTGAAGGAGTTTTAGGGAGAAGGAACTTCTACTAAGGCGAGACGAGAGGGTGCCACCACGTGAGTGCCTCAACACAGAACATATTTAAACAGTTCGCACCTCAATGGGACGCGTACTGCAACTGAATACATTGAACAAACATGTACTCCACACCTTGTAACTCTCTGGCTCTATATATTCACACGTCTCACCTGCACCTGTAAATGTGTTTCTCGACCAATTGGGCAACTGCTCCTAGGAGTGTTTTAATAATAATTTGTGTGCTGGTGATTGAACTTGACAGTTGGGTTGCTTGCCGTTGGTTTGATACTACATTATATGGTGGATGGGTGGGTTGGGGGTTACTTGGAGTACTTTTACAATTGTCGTTATAGCCTAATAGGGTTGTATACCAGTGCTCATGAGGTGCTATCGAATCAGGAGGGATGTCCTTGGAAAAGCACAGGTTAAACTGAAAAAAAGGATTTAGTTACTACATGTATAAATATTACAAATTACTAATTTGCATACAAAGTACATATCCACATGACTTTTATGACAATTAGTCCAGAATTATTTATCATGTTAATCTGATCTGATCTTAAAAACAACAACCTAGAAAAAAATAACATAGGCGAAACCAACGCATTTATATTGGTATATGCAGTGTTGTACATGTAGTAATTTTTAGAATTGGACAACAAAGACATCCACATGAGATATATTTCAAAATAACCTTTCAAAATAGAGTACACTGTAGATCGGAATCATGTTGGGTAAATTATAGATTATGTAATATTTAGCCTGTATAAATGTTAGGCTTATCTACCTTATCAGTGAAACACCAGAACTTGATTGAACAACCAATACATGTTAACAGCCAGTGTTTGTTGTAAAAAGTAATATGTTATAAAGCACACGGCAAGCGGTTCAGTACTCGCACATGTTTTGCACTGCGTGGCCAGTAGCTTCCGCAAAATACTGAAGCCCCCGTGGTCTATCGCGGAATCAATAGAATCAGTTGAAATTGCAGTTCATGGAATTCCTGCTTTAGAAATTCGGATTTTGGGGGCCTTACGTTGAGCCAATAAATTATTGTTGTGAGAACACAATTGTACATTGGGCAATGTATAATATAGATATACCGTAGGCAATCACAATTGTACAGTTTACTCTTAATTACTATTACAGTATTTGTGTAGTGTTTCTGCAACATTGGTTTATGGAGGAACAAATGGTTGTGGCTATTGACCCGGATGCCACGTAGGGTTTAGTATTGGTGCCTATTCCACGATAAACAGGGTAAGAGGTTAGCAGACAGGGTTATGGTTAGGGAACCGATGGGTTAGGGAACATGGTTTGGGGACAGGGGTAGGTGTTAGGAGACGTGGTTAGGGTTTATTTACCCGGCAGCTGGTCCAGTACTGCAGTACAATCACCCGGGCTAATAGAACAAATTATGCGCGAAAATTATGCGCGAACATCGTGGAACTGGATACCGTTTAAACGTTACATAAACGTTCAATAATGTTTAAACGGATAGGAAATTAAATTATATTGGAACACTCTTGAACAAATTATAAATATTTACCTACCTCACAAAATTCGTAAAGCAGATGTAAAACCTTTTGATTGACCAGAAACTAATGCCTGTACGCCTAATGCATCATATGGGGGTGTATGGTTGGGGGATCATGATTTTTTACCTTATTTACAATATGCTGGATCTGCTTAGTATATAAACTTTGCTTTCTTTATTACGCTTTTTTGACATTATCACTATGTAGGCTACAGTTTACCCAGTTATATGATATGTACAATGTAACACTATTTGTGTATGAATATACATTCAGTTCCTTCATTAGCTCTACATTACACATTTTACCATGATGATTTACATTACACTGACCTAAAGTACAGTTACAGCGAGGGGCATTTATTGCTCAAAATTCTCACATGAGGCAATTTTCCATGCTATGAACGGAGGTATATTTATTCGGCGGTATCGCCATATGTGCCATATTGTTCTTGTTGTTTATGACATGACTATTAATGAGTGGGCGGAGCAAAATTCTTAAAATGTCAATTTCAACTATGTTTGATCACCTTCATACTTGGTGATGGTGATGAATGGTACATTATCACATGACAATAACATTTCATGTTATTAATATTCATGAGTGCAACTGTATGTCTGATCAGCTTCATTTTTGGTACAGTTGTGTCTGTCAATAAGTACATTTTCATATTAAAATTAAATTTCTAAAATTAATTAATTTTGTTTGCATTTATAAATAAATGGAGCTTCTCCTACCAGTATTGAGGTATATGTTGTTTCCATTACTGCAGGTTATTAAATATGATTACTGTTGAAAATAGGAAGATGAAGATAGAAGAGGAAGAAAATATCAACAAGCGAAGAAAGGTAGATGATGGAACATACGATGGGATTGTGAGGACAAGTACAATTTGCACCATTCAATACAGTCAGTGGTGGTGAAAATGAACAGATGATAATGTTGACATCAAGCCCATTGCCCTCAATTGAATAAGGGATCGACCGGACTTTGGCAACATTTGAAGAACCATGAGCATGAGCTAACCAGTTTCTTGCGATTTTGCACTGACCGTGATCTAATGTTTTCAAAGCCACTTAATCATTTGAACTTGTTAGGCTTAGAAAGACGCCCAGTTGCTTATACATATAGTTGCTTATAGCACAATTTTGAAGTCTGGTATATGGGTAATGGAAATTGTCTGAGCCATAGTTATTTGTATGGAAGGATTATAGTGTGCACTAAATATTTGGTGCACTTATTAGCAAAGTGATGCTCATGTGGTTAACGTACGTTACTAACGTTAATGGTACTGCAATACATCCAAGTTGGTAGTTAAAGTTAAAATTAATATACTCCTCACAAAGTGCAGGAACTATTAAAAAAGACTGAAACAGAACAGCAAACCCTTTCAGTTAAATGAGAGGCTGTCGCTATAAAATTTGATAATTTCATAAAATATGTATATAAAACATGCAGGATTTAAACTTATTCTATGTGAATTGGCAGGAGAAATTAAGGTGCTTTGGCATCTCTTTACATGAATAGGCCAATGCTAAAAGTGTTTTTATAGTATACTCTGTGGGAAATATTTTAGTGAATCACATTATTATAAAGGTATATGTGTTTAATCACGGTAGTCTAATTATTATAAAGGTATCTGTGTTTAATCACGGTAGTCTAATTAATTCGTTGGTATAGTCTAAATCCCTACTTATGGCCAAGTATATATGACTACATGCCTAATTGTTTGATGTATTGGTGATTTTTTCCACCTGAGTGAGTCCATAGGCGTATGAGACGAGTAGGGCAGGGGGGTGGGGGGCAGACTGCCCCAAAAAATTACCAGATTTCCAGTGGACTCAAGATTCGGGCAGGTGTCACGAAAATTTCGGGCAGCCTTTTGTTGGAGAAATTTTTCTGCAGTTTTTTGATACGGTATGCAGTAGGCAGTAGTGTGCGCGAATATCTCTCGACATTTTGCAGAGAAACAATCAGTTGAAAGCATGTTGTATTATAATTTTGTGGTATTCAAATTTTATTTAAATGCAACTTTGGAGCCTGTGAAGTGCCGTTTCCTGCAATGTAAATGGTAGTTCTTTTTGAAATAATTTCGGTACGCTCCGCGCCAAACTATGGTGGCGCTCCGCTTAGATAGTCTTTCGGGCAGAGTTAAAAAAAAATCGGACAAGAAATCGTCTGCCCCCCCCCCCAAAAAATGGGAATGCTCTCGTACGCCTTTGAGTGAATCTATGCAGACAATATATTACTATGTTACCCTTTTGGAAGAAAAATATGAGTCCTGTGTGGGACAACATGGTTAAGATTGCCAGTGGACATGTTCTATGTTGTTATATGAATTTTCACTCAATATTAATTATCTTTGTTAAATGGTTTCTAGGTTTTATCGATTGAATCTATAACATTCTATTTCTATTATAGTTCCAAGTTTGCTCTATATTTGAGAGCATATGGGAGCACCATTTAGCATCTAAATCATTTATGTGTAAAAATATCACAATGGGGATGGGGCCAGCCTTTTTTGACGATACGAAAATTTAAGCCAACGAAAACATCACCAACTAAAAACAGTAACCCCCCCCCCACCGATCGTCAAGTCTGGTGCTGTCGTTGGATATTGATCCTAATAATTCTTGGTTAGTGCTTTCTTTGGGTTGTTCATGCATTTGGGGTCAAGGTCATCAAATGGTCAATAGAGGTCGTCATATAAAAAAATACTTAATGTCTTATGGTAAAGATTGCATTGTATGATATTGGTTGTGAGTCCTAATGATCTTTGGGGAGTGCATCTTTGGTGCTGATCTCTGATACTGCTATCAGTGTAGAAACATTTTTACTTGAGTCACGAAATTTCAAAAGTAATTCGATGTGTAGATGGCTCATAGGCCTTCAGTATTGTAGTCAGAAAAGATCATTTGGGTTCAGTATAAGAAAACAATAAGAAAATGTTCTTTTTGTACAAGTTGCATCGTACCGTAATGAGGTTTTGTGAGTAGTTTCTCCTCAGGAAATAATTGTGGTCATTTTATGAGACACTATAAAATGCTGACAGAGAGAGTGTTAAGATTTGAGTGTGTGATATTGTTAGAATGATTCTTGGGCAGTGCTTTGTTCAGTCAAAGCCCATCTAGACATCATTAAATGAAAACAATATCAAATATTGTTAAAAATAATACAGGTTTTGATGGATTTCGTTGTAACTTGGACACATTAATCATAGGTTGATTTGTTGTTATTTGTACTCATAGTAACAAATGTCATCTAGGGGTCATATGAAAATACGAAAGTGCCCTCCCCTCCCCCTGTTTATGCTTGCCATGTTTGCCTGTTTATGTTTGCCATATATAGTGCTTCTTTGCTTTGTTCAGGGAGAATGGGTTAAATGTCACATAGTGGTCACTGTCTGAAAAACTTCAACAGATTGTATTGTGCAGTATTGAGTGTTTGTTATAATTATTCTTGTGTAGAATCCATGTTTAGGGTTGGGATTTGGTCACCTGTGGTTTATATTCAGGTTTGATGTCTGTGAACACTGAAACCTTCTCTCATGTATGGCTCCTCAGATAGTACAGAAGTACACCAACCCTCAAAATAGAATTGTATAGTGCACCAACTGACATTGATGTCATTGTTTCAAAGTGTGCTGGTATTGGTCACCTTGGGTTTATTCGGGTTTATTGTCTGTGAAAAGTGAAACCTCTGATGCATGGCAACTCAGATAGAACAGTAGTTCCCCAACCCTCAAATAGGACAGTAATGCACCAGCTGGGTATCATTATATTGTTTTAACGTGTGCTGGTATGATCATTGCACTATAGTGGTGGTCTAGTCTATTTAGTATGACATGCATGTGTCTTCATTTGAAAATATTATATAATTCCTAGATATTATTTACAATTGTTTTTGTTGTCAAATTTACATGTTGTTTACATATTTTTCAGAATGTATACTATTTGTTATGACTACATGGTTTCAATATAATTTGTTTAAAACTCAATACTCAGTTCCTAGCATTTTCTTGAACATTTCTATACAGGTATAACAACTATACATGTTTCACGAGAATTTACAGAACCTATGTTCACCACAAGTGGCCACAGGTGATTTTCGCCAACACCGACATACTTTTATACACATAGGCAGATAGGCCTCTTGGGCTCTTACATCCCAAATATAAGCTTCTATGGAGTTTTATCTTGTTAACATATTTTTTAGGGGGCAACATTGATCCCCACGGATAGGCTTCGTGTGCATGATAAAGGCGATTTATATTTAACTTGGGACAATTCTCCAATCTACAACAAATCGACATGTTTAATAGGCCTATGCAATGTTCCAACAACTGTATATGTGTATATACAGTAGATATGTCCTAAACCATTGTGAACAGCAACAAAGGTCTATGTTTTGATCGATATTCACTTCGTAATTCAAATCAAGTAAGGCATGAAGCAAACAACAGGTTGACTTGTGACAGTGCATTTTTTATTTCTTACCAAGGGAATCTATGTGCTCATACAGCGTATGTATGATTTTGATTGCATCTGAAAGATGTGACGGCAGTTCATAATCGCGTTATCTCAAGAACGCCAACCTTCATGAATATCATACTTGGCATGAAACTTCCTCACATTGAGTACAAGAAGCCTCTTGTTTTTGGTGCTGTTCCAAGGTCATTTTAAGTCAACAGTGGTCAAACATTGAAAACCTTGTAATTACAATAACTGGAGAACACATGTCTACAGAGGTAATATTTGTATGTTGCCCATATGAAGTTCAAGAACCAGTTCACGCCACCAGATTTTCTACTTTCTGTAGAATCGAATGTAGGCTATTCTCGATAGACTGTAACATTTTCAGTGGTATATTTGAACAAGTTGTGATATCAGTGTATGTTATTCTTTATAATATTCATACATGTTCCAAAGTGTTTCTTACATATTAATTGGTACAGTATATGTAATCATTTATAACCCATAGATGTGGACAGCCAATTTCACTGTTACGTTTGAAAATGAAAAACAAAGAATAATGAAAAGAAATTCTGCAACAATAATATTGTGATGTCACCAGAGAAGGGACCTTCCCAAATTTAAAATAAAATTATTAAACTTCGAAATTTTGTATATCTAGATTAACAAACAGATCTCAATTGGACGTTTAGTTTTCAAAGCCCTCGTTGACTTAAGTTAGGTGCTGAACTCTACTGTACACAATATCTCGATAAGGTAGACGATCAGCAAACACAGTGACATCGTATGTTAACGATTCGGTGTTGATATCCACCCATGGGTATAATCCAGAGCGGTAACATTTGGTCGGTATCAAATAACGGAACCCTTATAGTAAAGGATAGTGTGACCTTGTATGGTAACAAGACATAGCACATGGATATGATTTGCTGTACATGCCAGAAGAATACACACTAAACTTCTGTCACTTATCTCATAGTGACAGATAATAGTTTCTTACAGTAACAAAATTTGCAAAAAAATCACTTGAGTGTATACATGACTAATGCTTTGAATTTCTAGTTGATACAAAATAGGCCTACTGTAACAGTGTGTTATTTGGTGGATTTAGGCCTACACCTAATTTTGCAAATGATAATATTAAAACTGGGCATCAAGATATGCTAATGGTAAGTTGCTAACAACATAAGTTGTAATTTATGCAGTTTGAAAATTTTATTTCGCAGTGGGAAATACTTTGTCCAATCTGGAAATGGGTGAAAAACGTTTTTTCGGGCGGGTTTCCAGAAATGACAAAGTGGAAACCCGCACGAAAAGACGGATTTTGTACGTTTTTCACGTATTTTCACGTATTTCCCACTGTTATTTGGATATATTTTCTCAACACATCCCGATGGGACGTAAGCCCGGGAGCGGTTTACTGGGCCCGCTAGCTGGCGGAAAAACCCGACAAGTAGCACAGTGACGAGCCCCGCGTGCAAGGAAGCGGACCTACTACTTAAACCGAGCAGTTTTTCACCCCTTTCCAGATTGGACAAAGTATTTCCCACTGCGTTCAGTGTAGTAGTAGTAGTGGTATCGGTAGCGGCGGCGGTGGCGGTGGCGACGGATGGCGGCGGAGATGGCGGTTTGTGGCGGTACCAATAGTAGTAGTATATAATTTTATCAGTATCTTATCGCCTCGTATGTTTGATTTTAACTTTTTTAAGTTCCAAGCCTCCGATGGGTGAAATTAATTAAAGGGTGTTTTGTTCTGTATGATCGGTTCTTTGATCCACGGTCCCTGTATACCAAACACAATGAACAACGACAATGACAATGTAGCTAATTCACTAATTATAGAACAATAAGATAAAGTTACCCCAGTCTCGTCATTTTAAATATTTGTATTCAGCGCCTGAAATTTTTACCACTTTTGGATCGATTAGTGGATCATTTTAGCCCATAAAAGTAGGTCACATGGAATTAGCCTACCACCTACTCGATATTTACTTGCCGAAAGTCATCAATACGCATACATAAATTTCTCACCTGAACAGGATACAAACCATTAACAGATTTGCATATAGCCTTAACAACTGTTTGGGGCACTTTCCCTCTCCCCTTCCTTTGCGACGCCGCTGTAATCAACACCACCTCCCTCCCAAAAAAATATTTTGAACTATCCAAATTAATTCCATTTGAAAAAAAAAATACCAATATTTCTTTATCATCATTATTCGCCATTATCATTTGGGTGTTTATTGGGGAGAAGCAATTATATAGATTATCACACACAGTATATATCACACATAGGACAAGAAGGCCCCTTTAATTCCCCAGCTAGAGTACGACGACATTGTTTGAAATACTTTAGTCTGCATTTGGATAGAAGTCTGGATCCAAAAATAAATTAAATTATAAAGCATGCTTTATAATTTAATAGCATTCGATGATTTTAGTTTTAACATTATTACAAATTGAATTCCAAAACGATGGACCGGAAATTCCAGCTTTTGAATGGACAAACATACTTATGGTATATGTTTGGATTATATTATCTTTTGTCGGACTGGTAGCTGTTATTTACTTTAAAAACAAAGTAATTAAAACAGCTGGTTGGGGGTGAAAAAACAACAGATAAGCTAAAGGTCACCTGCTGGGTGTTTTCAGCCAGAGTTCATTCGCAATCAAAGTACTGGTTTGGTTACGAGACTTTTTTCACACAGGGACCATTCTGATGTATTGAACGCCGCCCGCGAGGATTGTAATGCAGTGGCGTAGCTAGAGGTTTTGGCGCCCGGGTGCAAGAGTAGAATATTGCGCCCCCCCCCCAAAAAAAGTAAACTGTCTAAATAACATTATTTAAACCCGAATAACTATTATTATTCTCATAGATAGCAGGTTCTTTCTTACTATTGAAACTGCATTACGATGTTCGCAACTTTGTATACAACTTTATTTTTATTATCCTAAATTGTAAGGCTGTTGTATTTATCGCACACAGCTTAGTATTCTTATTCTCTAAATTTATCTTAGTACAGTCTTGTAAGTTGCTGAATTTGTAACATTGTTTAAACTCGCAACTGCATTTTGCGTGCTTTTGCATCAGCCAATAAGTTAATAACATGATCAAAGTTAATGTTGTCTGCTTCATAGCGCTCAATACTAAGAAGTGCCCAAGCAGATAGTCTCGCTTGTCCCATCGTGGCTCTGAGATATGGCAGGATGAGCTTCAGCTTGCTGAGTGAGCGCTCACAACTAGCGATTGAAATAGCTACTGTCAACATGATTTGAATTGCTACTCGCTAGTTCAGAAAAAAACGTTCTCATCACCGTACTGTAGGATAAACTCAAGGAGTTCCACTGCGTTTGCGAAATGATACCAGGTATTGCACAAATGTAGGCTACAACAACCGGCTAGGCCGCTAGGCGCTATGGCGCTTCACTGACACTCACTGGACTAAAAAATACAGTTGCTGACACAACATTCATGTAAGCTACAGTGTGTTAGGATATATATACGTCACTCGTTATTTGGTGATTCATGGTCCCATCTCTCAATAATGGGCCTAATTACCTCACGTTTGCTGTAGTTCTCGATCCAGTCGAAATTCATAACTCCCCGTTTAACATCTGATTGAAGTATGCCACATTGAATTCGGGGTTATTTGAAATTTAACTCACCTTCGATGAAATCTGCCCGCCCAGTCCTAACATTCAGATTCTTATTAGTAACTGGAAAATATTAATGTCTGACGACATACATCAATTTCGTCATGTTTTTCTACAAAGTGCATGCTTATTTTAACCCGGCGCCCGGGGCACGGCCCCCCCCCCCCCCTTGACCCCATAGCTACGCCACTGTTGTAATGCGTTAACATGACTGATGTTGAATATTTCTCGTGCCTCAGTAGTATAAATTCACACCAGTATAGTAATGTTTATACATAAACAGTGTGACAATAATTCACATGTGGCAAGTGGTGTTATAAAAGTACAGATTATGAAGTATGAAGTTATTAAAATATGCCAATTTTGGGGGTAATTTTTTGAAATACGTTTTAAATGTGCATTTTAATGAATAACTGCCTTTTATAGTGCAAAGGTCCTCTTTGAATGTTCCTTGGGACAAGAGGAACAGTTTCATCGAAATAGTCACTCTATATGTATGCATATAACCACCTAATTAACATAAATTATGTTAATTAGTATTAGATCTGCTATGACAGTATTAGTACCTATAGTAAATTTAAAGGTATTTTCTAACTTTTTAACCATTTCTCTTAGAAACATGACGTGTAAACAGTTGCACGCGGGTAAATTTATGGTAAATAATCCATTTTGGGGGTTATTTGAAGAATAAGCTGCCATTTTGTCCCTTAAATCTAAGATGAATCTCATGTTAAGGCCACACGTTGCATACGAATCATATTTGAACCATATATCTATATCAATCTATATGATAGGAACAATAAAATAGAAAACTCTAATTTGCCGCATCTCCCGGCAATGTAGAGGTACTACATTAAATGTGTACATACACATTTAATTTATGCATAGGCTACAAAATAACAGAGTTAAGAATATTACCTATGAATAAGTACATTCAATGTACTATTTTCAACTATGTACTATTTTGCAACATTAAAAAGAGAGAAAGAGAGCTCTCTCCTCGATTAAGATGCAATTAACAATTTACGAGCAGTGATGTTTAAAGGGGGATTGTTTATTTACCAGAAAAAGCTACCACAGGCTGTTTTTAACTTAATTAAATGTGTGATGTGTATTCATTATGTTACTTTATTTTAGTCACATGGGGATACCGTGATGACGCCCTCAGTGACGTTATTTTTTGTTGCAAATGAGTTAATGTGTAGTATAAAATATAAAGTCAACATGTTCGTGAGCATTGACCTGCCCGTATGTACTTTCCTCACCGTTTTAACCTGGCCTGGTATAGCAAACTGCAAAAAGTGCGTTAAAGAAAGGGTCGGTCAAGCATTACAGTTCGCCGTTTGGCGAAGAGTCCTGTCCTATGAGAGAGTCCTCAGAGGGGACACGGGGAGGTACATGAGATTCTTTCTCAATATTCACAAAATTTACTGTGTAAAATATTCAAGTCTATGAGAGAGTCCTCAGAGGGGACACGGGGAGGTACATGTGATTCGTTCTCAATATTCACAAAATTTACTGTGTGAAATATTCAAGTCTATGAGAGAGTCCTCAGAGGGGACAAGGGGGGACATGTTCACGCCCCCACCCCCACAATCGCCGCCCCCTTGTGGCCGTTTTAGTAAAAGTACATTTCATTTTTATTCCCGGGATGATCTGAGAAGTTCTTTTACCTGGGGGAATAACCTGAAAGATTATCATTATTAATATAATTGGGAATTATATCATATTACAATTGACGATTCATTAGCGTTTGATCGCCCTCAAAAATAAACATAAAAACGGAATCAAGCTCTATAACTTTCAACTGTCATTCTTAATTCTGTTGCACTTTGTGCACGATCATTGAAACCTTTTCCATTGTTATCATATTTTTTCCCGGGATGGATTTTTTTCTTCAAAAGGCGCATAACAAATGAAGCTTAAAGTGATTGGATGTCATGGGTTATAGGAGGTTGGGTATTACTGTATAGGGTATATTTGATGATGTCATCAATTAACTTGATGATACTTCCAATTCATTTGATGGTACTTCCAATTCATTGATATCACGATATCACGATATCAATTATGATCAACACTGATGATTCATTTGATGGTATCACCAATTTATGCCATGGTATCACTCAGTCATTTCATGGTATCGCAAATGTCCAATTCATTTCACGATATCAATAATGTTCAACATTGTGCATACCACCGATGAATCATTGTATCACCAGTTAATTTTATGATAGGCCTATTATCATGTTATTTAATGAAATCATCAAGTTGTGTGATGATGCCACCATGTTATCTGATGATATTAACAAACAAGTGCATTGAGGATATCTTCAAGTACATTGGTGATATTACCAAGTATCTTGATTATATAACCAAGTTCGTTATGATATCACTAGTTCATTTAATGATATCACTAGTTCATTTGATGATATCACCGCATGGTCATTTGATGATATCACCGCGCGGACATTTGGTGCTTTCACCATGTCATTTGATGATATCACCAAGCGAATTACTTCTAACACCCACTAATTCATCCCATGCTAACATCAATTAATATCATGATATGAACAAATTTCAACGTTGTTGATACCATAGACTCATTTGATGATATCATCAATCTGCTCCAATAGTCATATAAAAATCCATCACATAAGCAAGGCATAACCTTAATTAAAGGCAATTTAGCAAATCAAATTGGTATGAACGGAGTAAAAAAAAAAACGCATCTAGAAATATGTTGTCCAATATGGAAGTGGGCCTAAAAAGTCGAATTTCTGCCGGCTCCTCATATGGATACGTTGGGATACGCATGATGTGATTCTTGGTTGTATATTAATAGTCATCTGAAGAAGTGCAGGGGATAGGGGGCGCCCCCCCCAAAAAAAAATGTTCGTCAAAAAACATGACTAAGCCGGGCAGATATAACGCCATGCTCTCTTTGAGAAGCTAAAGGTAGAAGATTCCCAGAATTGTTTGGGAAGAGGAACCATAGACATTCTTATTTCTTTTGAATATTTGTATTGTACACTTCCCAATTTTTCAATAATTTCGCTATTTTTGGTTGTGCCCCGGGATGGGGTCTGGAGTCGGGTAATAATTACCGCCCTCCCTGCGAATAACAGTCCCGTACGGCCATGCGTGCAGAATGTTAGTTGCTACATGTATTTGGTGATATACGGCCTCTTTAATTCCGCGCGACAGTGCCGCATAATCCACAAACCAATGCTGGCATGCGCCCGCGCGCTTCCGACGAATGATGATGGTTGAGTACAGTCACCCATACAGCTTCCTTGCTATTTTTATTCCGCATGCATGCAAATGTAATCCATAAAATTTGGAGCTTCAGAACTTAGCCGTGAACTGACGAATCTGTGAGTTTTGTTAGATTTGCTAATTTAATTTGTTCAGGGTGCTGTAGAAACCACTCGTCTGAATACGTCAGAAATGCACTAGACCGGACTGTTCATTTGCTGTTAAAGTGCGATGTATGTGGCTTCGAACAATCGCGAATTTTATGCGGAGGTCTCTGAAGAGTTTCGGGCGAGAGTCGGCAGTGTTCGGATATGATTCCTTT
>JAODFY010236798.1:0-10079 GCA_027580055.1 Paracaudina chilensis | reverse complement strand
AGCATAGATGCCAATTAATGTGCATGTCTGATGGGTGGGGGTGGGGGTGGGGGATTCTACATGTGATCACAATTATGTGTTTTAAATATGACCTATTATGTTTTACAGGGATGGGTCCATCCAAGAATGGGACATGGTCACCATGACATGCTTACGGGCACTGTATGGACACAAAGGAGCAGTCCGAGATGTACAAGTGAGTGCTCTCACCAGTGCCCCTGTTAGTTTGATGCCCCTGTTAGTTTGATGCCCCTGTTAGTTGGATGCACAGTAAAACTATGTGATAATCAAGATGATGGTGGTTATCAGCTAGTATATGTATGTATATTGTAATAAAGTAGTACATCCGGCCAGCTGATTACAAATAAACACATTGTTTGCTTATTTTGTACATTTGTGTTGCATGTGACATTTTAAAAGACAAATTTAGTAATAATCTGGAAATTTTTAACTTTTTCTGCACTGACAAGAAATATCATGGGAAGAAATGGGCAATTCAAAGAAGGGGCACCAGACTACTGACCTTGAAAGTAGTATTTTTAGGGGCACCATGGTGAGTAGGGTCGATGGGGCATGCTTGTAATAATTATCTGATTGTCAACAGAGATGTCACGATATTAATAAAAACAAAATCAGAAATATATATATATATATATATATTGAGAGAAGCCTACTGATTAGATAGATTAGCAAGAAAAAATAGCATAGAAACCTATTACCACAATAATAAATGCCACTCTAGACACGACAGGCCATAACTAATTTTTATTCATCAAAGTGCATAGGTCTATAGAATCCAAGGTATCACATGACAGCTGGGGTTTCAAAACAAATCCAAAAACAAATTTGCAATATGTCAGATGCAATATTTATCTTGGTATTCATTTTCTAAAACAAAAAGGAAAATATTATTAGAAAGGAAAACTTTTTAAATGGGATTTGAGAAGACACATGTTTACGGTTTAAATTGTAAAATCTTGTTGACTACATGATAAGAGAAAAGTCAAATATGTTTTGGCAAGTCCCACATGATTTATTTTGTAGGGCAGGGAAGTTCTCTTAATATGTGACAAATAAGTCAATTTTGTTTTAATATCAGTGAGGCCTCTCAGTTTGTTAATCTGGTCATCAAAGTGGGAAATATGAAGGTCAAAGTTAAAAGTTATAGAGAGGTCGTTTGATCGTAAAACACATCTAATTGGTATTTGCATCCAAAAACCTTGACAAATTCGTTCAAAGTGCTTGACCTTTGTTAAAACTCTTGTAGAACAAAATATGTGGCCTAGTTTATAGCTTGGCCTACAAATTAGCTTATTGTCTAGGATATTATATCTCACATAGCCCAGTTTATAGATAGTTGTAGGTCTAGCTAATAGAGGTGAAATTTGAGATACAAGGCCCTGAAATGAGTCAGATTGATGTCTTTATTCTAAATAAGCTAAACAGCAAAGAACAAAAATAAAATTATAGTGAAAATATGGTAATATCATGATTATTACTTTAAGGTAGATTGATCTGATATCAATCTTGTCAATATAGAGATCACAAAGGAACATACAGGATATAAAAAACATAGTTTGTGCGGTTTGTTGTGATTCATATATCCGAGAATTTGAATGAATTCTTTACATGCCATCAAGTATTAAAGTGCCATTCATTGTTTGGACAAAGAAAAGGTTTACAATTAAAATCCAGCCAAAATGAGAACCTATTAATTCAGGGCTGTAGCCTGCGGGTGGGGAGCGGCAAGGGAGCAATTTCACCCTGAGATTTTCAAAGTAAAGGATGGAAGGCCGTGAGGGGAGGAAAAAAAGGGGGAAATACTATAGAAACATGGGGCATATGGTGGGGTATTTGGCAGTTGCCCCTCAGAAATTTCCACCTTTTTTGTACATAAGAAAGCGCTCTGTGATCCAGTATAGTATGTAGTTGCCAGACAATCTCAGCTAGGGGCCAAGAATGTGCACATTTGCCTCATAGCATACAGATATATATATATATATGAGGTAAGTAGTGGGCAGATTTGTCTTAAGTTTCTATGACCCCACGCCTGTGTATACTTGAAGGAAAAGTAGGGGGACAACATTTCTCACAGCAGGGGGGAGGTGATACATGTGTGTACAGCAGCATCACCAGAAACTTTCAGAGCTGAGCATAATAATTTTGTATGCAGATACATACAGTAGAAATATACTGCTGACTATAAATAATTGAATTTGACATTTTTATCCACAACAAAGTTACCAGTAAAAATTTTCAAGAGATGACGCCACTGATGATGATGGTCACCTATCACATTATTATATTTTATCTGGTTTCCACCTCCCCTCTCACCCCCACCCCACTAAAATGACATAATAATTATATGAGGTATCAGTTTCCTTGTCAAAACTGATAATGGGGCCCCTGTCTACTACCTAGGAATAGTGACCCATAGCCCTTGGAGCATGTAAATACAAATTTGGGATTTTGCCCAAGCTATGGCCTTGTAATTGAAAAGAAATTCAAACCACATCAGAGTCAAAGTAATTCACTAAAAGTACCCAGATTTAATTCCAGTTTGACATTTTTCAATCTATTACGTTAATACTTTGTGGTATTCCTGTCAAATGACACTGCATGTATTAAAAGGATGTGTTTCTCATCTCCTCACACTTACCTCATTCATTTTAGTCTTCCTCATCTCCTCACACTTACCTCATTCATTTTAGTCTTCCTCCGATCGAATTGTAAGCTGCAGCGACGACGGTAACGTCCGCATCTGGGATCTGATGCCCCCTCCTCTAAGAGTGGGGGACAAGGCTGAAGAGGATACCATCGCTACGACGACCATTCATCAAAGAAGAGAGACATCATGAAAGTGATTTATGCTATCAGGATGAAAAAGAAAACCTAATACCGGATATGAAACACTTGGATGAAATATATGACTGGATGTTGAACACTTAAATAAAGCGACATATTTGTGACCTGTAATTCAATGGTTTCATTCTGAAATCTTTATTAATTTAGGAAATATGTGACAGTTTGAAACTGGAACACATTACTCCCCACCCCCACATGGGCCTTTACATGCTCTCCAATCACATTACATCCCACCACCACCTGCCCCTTCCCCAACACCCCACCCCCAGCATGGGCCTTTACATGCTCTCTAGTAATCTCTTATTTATTCCACTGATTCATTTTCAAAGACAAATTAGATATCATAATTTTATTGCTCCCCCCTTAAGGAACTGCGCTGCTAATGAAAAGAAGTAAATGCCAATGATGCAGCAGTCCTTATTGTGTTACTTAACATTATGGGGGGCGGGGAGTTCCATCAGTCGATCATTGTAGAATTTATATGTGTGGTGTATCTACTGATACCACTATACCTGTTTAAGCATGTTATCAAAGGTTTGATGAAACCAGGATACATAATAGGCCCATATCTATATTTGGAAAATGAACAAACACAACCAAGCATGTGTTTGTCTTTCACTATGTTTATTTGTGGCTGTCCAATATTTATCCAATGAAAGCATGCCCTTAACAATAAAATTGCATGTTGGGTTTCGAACAGCTTGTTCATCTCAAAGTTGTTTGTCATGATGTGCCCCATAGTCATATATAATGTATATGATGCAATGTGTTATGAAAGAGAAGAAAAAAAGAAGTGCCAATGCTGCAAAGCCATTGTTTTGTTACTTAAAATGTGTGTATGTGTGCGTGAGACGACCTGTCTGCTGATATCACTGTACCTGTGTAGCATGTTATCAACACAAAACCAGGAAAAAGAAGAGGCTTATCAAACCCCCATTCCACTCTCTCTATTTGGGGACAGAACAAACAGCACCAAGTTAACATAATTGAAATGTATTTCTCTCTCGCTATGTTTATTTGTGCCTGCCCTACTTTAGCAAACTCTGGCTTTATTTACTGATGATGAAAGCATGTCCGTCCTTACAATAAGTTTCCATGGGTGGGATTCCAACAGCTTGTACGTATCAAAAGTTTTTTTTCCTCTCTCTCTCTCTTAGAAAGCCAAAACTGGAAGATAAACAATTTTGAGAACATTTCTAATCATCCTTGATCAGCAATTTTGTTGAACTTTTAAAATAGGGTGACCTTTGAATGTCATTACATGTTTATCATTCCCAATTGATGAATGAGGTGAAGGTGACATTTTACATGGATATAAATAAATGTGATCATGACGAGACAATGGATATGATACTGTGAAAGCAGTTGGGTGGACAACATTCTACCCCTTCCCACTTACTACACCCCCCCCCGCCCATGTTATGTAATACACAAGAGAAAATTAAAAATAAAACATTCATGCGGAAAAATCTGACCACACGAACCCCCCCCCCTGGGGGAAAGGGTCTAAAACCTTAAAATAATACTTAAATAATAAAGTAAAAGGTATTTTGAGCTCTTGCCAACTTTCATTTCCTCTTATTTTTCCATCCATACCCCTCCTACAAAATTATGGCCCTTTTTATCGTTATTGTTCTTATATTAAATTTAGCTAGCATGATGAATACATTGTCATTTGGATGATGAGGTCATTAAATCTTTCATTAAAATTCATTTTAATTCATTGTGGTATTATTTCAACTGTATTTATAAGGTAAGTTCCATCCACCAAATATCCGTCCAATTGTTTTCCATTAATTTTGGTACCAAATCTTGTCTATGGCTTTATTCAATCAACTATTATATGTTTTTACTTTGAGAGTCTATTTGTTCCAATTTGAAATATATTTGTTGATATTTTAATATTTATTGAATAATATTAATAATTAAATAAAAAAATATTTATGAACTGTTCATAATTTCTATAATTTTTTTGAAATATGTTATCCATAAGTGGACTTTCGAAAAATATTACATTCACTTGAAGATAATGATGTTTTGAACTGTCTTATTCTTTTTGTTGACAGAAATTGTTTCAGATTCATGAAAATGAAAAAGATTAGCCAATAATTAAAGTTCAGTACTTTTACAACTTACAAAATTATAACTTACAACAACAAAATACATTTGATTTTTTTTTCACATGCAGATTTAAAAGAGAAAATCTGTGTGACAGAGAAATTAAACAATTGGCCCAACTCCCATCTTCATATCGACTTCTGTTGCTCAGATATAAAATGTTGAAGTTAATTCCTCAAAAATAAAGAAAAAATCACTTTCGGCAGCAGGTGAGGGCCTAAACATAACATGCACATGTCATGCCGATAGTATGTAAACAACAGGCTTTGCAAACAGTTTCTATTTATCAGGGTTAACTATTAGTCTTTCAAGTTTAAATTATAAAAGAAAGCAAAGGCATTATAATGTCTTTACCAGGAATGATGTCAAAGTTATTTGGCTTTCTTCTTTTCTTTATTTTTTGAGAAATAAGATTTCTTCATTTTATATTTCAGCAAAGGAAGAAGATATATATATAAAGTTTTGGTTTGACCAATGGGTGAATTTATTTTTTCGTGTGCGCGATTAAGGGTTCAACCATCCTATAAATCAGAAGCACCTAATCCGTATACTCAATGATCATATTGTGCAAATTTTGTCGACATTGATCTGTGGGAGAAGAATCATTTAAAGCATTTTCAGTTTGAATGGCTTCAAATGACCCCTAAATGACCTTTGACCCCAAATTTCTGGATACCACACCCAAAGTTCATTGCATCCATGTTTCACTAAAATCCATGAAAGATATAAGAAAACCGATCATTTTTGCAAAACAAACACTTAACGACCTTTGACCTCAAATCACTGAACACCCTGAATGTAGGCCTACCATTACCAGTACTCAATGATCATATTGTGTAACTTGGTGTAACATTGATTTTTATAACTGGCTTCAATAACCAATAAAGGAACTTTGACCTAAATTTCTGAAACACCCATGATGTCACCTATTCTAATAATCATTGTGTCCAGGTTTTGTAAAAATCCCTGAAATCTAGCATGCTGATATATGCTGACTAGCATGCTGATATATGAGACGAAAGATTGACAGACCGCGCCCAAACTATCGATGCCCTGAGACCTGAGTGAAGGTGGTGGAAGGGATGCTGATATGCAAATTTAATGGTGCTGTATTGTTAACGTCGTAGGTAGTGTACTGGACCTTATCTTGTTACAAGTGATACAATATACGCCTCGAATGACAATAAGTTCCTTTATATCTTATGTTAAGACTAATGGTCTTTTGACAGTCGTCCTTGGCTAATTTAAATATATCTCCTCAATTTCAGCGCTAATAAATCAAACGTAACCGGCGAACAGGAAACCCTGAGAAACCCTGAATATACAAATTGAACATAATCACAGGGTCGTCTGAGGGAAAACAATAGATCGACTGCCGGACATTGCTGGCATATTTCTGTCGTCTCATTAAATGGCGGTTTGTTATTGAATTTGTATGCCACCTGTTATTATAACCACACATTAAATTATAACCGCTATAGGCCCGTAAGCGCCGTTCTAAGGGAAGCTCTCTGATTTACGGTCCAAGTGGTTTAAACTTGACACCCGCTAAACTCTTTATTAATACCATAATCGCATTGTTTGCTTAACATAATCGTAGCGACCCATATCAGTCATAAATTTGAAATTATTACGATAGATAAGAACATTCTTAGAAGGCAGTTGGAATGCTGCTGCGTTCGTTCTAGCAGATATAAAGACGGCGTGTACATAGTTTACTATGTAGCACCTCTCGGATTTATGTTGAGGATTTTTTTTTTTATGAACGCCACAATATGATCAGTAATTATGTTAAAACCAGCTCCACAGAGTCAAACAAAATACCAATTCAATATGGCTTCATCAAATAGTGTACTTCGTATGATAGGTATATGAAGATGTCCAAAGTTAACGATACGTATATAATATGATGGGAAAGCTATGCAAATAATGGCCTGCATGGTGCACGCACTTTGGCGTAAATACTGGCGGTATAGGGATATATAGCATAGGCCTACCCCCTCCCTTAAAAAAAACATTGCCATTTAATAACACCGATTTGCACAATAACGCCCAAATTTTTAAATCTTTGTTATCACCGGCACAACCTACCTTACAGGAAAAGCATCCGTCAATGAGTTTACGTTACGGAAGAACGGTACATGTTTAAATACGTAGGAAGGTTTTGGGTGGGTGGGTGAGCCCCCCACCCCAACTACCACCACCTTCTCTCACAACCTCACTCATAGCCAGTACTTCCCAACAGTACGTTACATATATACATATGTAGGGGAAGGTGCTGACTTTGTTAGATTTGGGAACATACCCCTCCCCTTACCCCAATTTATTACCACCTCACTCCAAACCTGTGTCATTTCACCACCGTACGTTACATATAAGCATATGTAGGAAGGTGCTGGCTTTGTTAGATTTGTTTAATTTTGTACATCTGGCAGCACCGCATGGGATTTTGTATATACTGTTACTTTCGAAGTTTTCATCTTCAATTTGGTGTATTAAATCTCATTGTCTGACGAAGGTTTTATTACACCACACGTTGAAACAATTGCTTATGATTTCATGCACGGCCCCTCCCACTAGACTCGGATTGGCGCTAACCTGTTCGAATACATTCCGAAGCGTAACCCATTGAATTAATTTTTCGTCATTCGTTCATCATCGCTCGTATAATTGCTGTCGTAATCATTTCATCTTCGTAATATAGCGCAGCCGTAACCCATAAGGTATTGTATTCGTTCGTGAAAGGAAGTGGGCAGGAGCGGCGGAAGAAGTTGAAATCAGGGGGCATCGACAGGGGAGGGCACCAATCCAGAAACGAAAAATGTGGCACATTTGAACTTGGGAACGTCTCGTTTTCATACTTTGGAGAAAAGGGTGGGGGTGGGGGGATTGCCGCTGTACCCAACACTATAGTTCGTCCGCACTGGAAGTGTGCATCGGCCTGGCCGGGTGGCTTGCATGCAACATTAATGTGTCATATGTCAGTAGCGCATGCGCGAGGTCGGCATGAACGAGTTAGTAATTTGCTGCCGTCATGTCCGAAAAGCCGGGCTAGCACTGCGCCATTTAAGTAACGATGCCAGGTTAAAATGGTTCTTCCTCTGAGTTTGTTCAAACAGTACATGCAATCTTATTACCTGATTTTAGCAGAGAACATCAGAAAGTGCCATCTGGGGAAGGGGAGACCCATCCAACAAACTCCAACAAAATGGCACGCTTGATTCTTTGGAGAAAAGTGGGGGTCGTTCCCTATGTGTTCACCTGGTTCCCCCACCACTGATCGTCGCTACCAGGAGGAGGGATGGTACCCAATCGCAGAGAACCGCTTCCATTGACTTGCCACACTCAGAGGGTTAAGCAAGTCTTCTCGATCAACCATCCTTTTCCCCTTCATTTGTTGTCTCCATCCCACCCCAATCAAATGTTCACATTAAAGCTACGCCCGAATATGCTAGAAATATGCCAGACTGGTCAGATCATTCACTCTTATCCGGGCTTTGACCAATCGCGAGTTTCATCTTTGGAGGGGTGAAGGGGGGTGGGCTCATGTCGAAGAGAGAGATAATCTGCAACCTTTAAATTAATGAGTACATTATGTTTCTGATTACATTCTCAACTAACATTGCAGCACGTCACGTGATATGAAATGTTTATTTTTTTTTTTAAATAAAGCAACCATAGCTTGAAAACATTACTCAACATACGAGGTTTTTAGCCGCCTTTTGACAGAACGAAAAGCGGCAACTTTGCCTGATGCGTGCGTGCTTTGTAATAATATTACAAGGGTCGTCGCTCAGCTAATGAAACGCTCCAGTTATTAAACCATTAAACCTGAAAATGGAGATGATATTTATTTACATATTGTTGAAGAAAACGGAAACCTAGTATAAACTTTGAAGGTACTATGTGATGATTACCAGAGCGATGACAAATCTCAGCACCAACCATGACCGTTACTCTACGTGAACTGAAAGAGGAATCAATCTTGATAGCCTAGTTACACTCAAAGGGAATAGTTAATATGATAGGCTAGATTCACTGACAGTTAAACCCGACGAAGAGAGATATTTTCCATTATAAGGCTAGAGGAACTCGGGGCGTGATTCAAGAGTGAATATTGCAAGGAAATGTTAAGTTAATGAGATGCGAGAGGAAAAAATACAAATAAATCACGCTCTTAAAGGTTCTGTATCACCAATGTCCAATAACCCAATGATGCTGCTGTTATAAAACCTAATGTTCAGCTGAAATACAACGAAGCTTCACATCCAATGGTGTCCAAGTTACTCCCCATGCAAGTGTAATCAACAAAGGTCAGCATTTTAACAACCTACCGGTACCGGTAGTAGGCCTAAAGGAACTGATGGTTTTGCCACAAATTGTCATACAGGCAAAGTTTTGCCAGACTGGCAATAACCATATGAATTTCCTCCGTGATATCGACCCTTTAAACAGTTATATGTCAGTAAATGACATACTTTAACGTTATTATCCCCCCAGACGGATTAAATTTGACAGAAGGAAGTAGTATGCGATACATGGGGTTAATTCAACCCCATCTGGGGCAGGGGAGGGGGTTCAGGGGGTCTGACAACCCCTTCCCAACCAGAAATGTAAGTTTTTGCATTTTTGTAATATCCAGCCATACTACTTTTGACAAAGTTTGGTCCATGGGCTAGATGGGGTGAAATGAACCCGTCTGGGGGTTTTCATAGGGTCTGGGGTCCGAACCCAACCATTGCGGTAAAGCTGACAAACTTTTTGTTTATGACTTAGATGGTCTAAGTAACTTTAAGGGGTCAAATTTTCTGGGCTAAACGGGGTGAAATGTTATGGGACAGGCTCTCAGTCTAATTACTTCCGTTGGATTAAATTAGAATTCTAAATGACGCTGAAAACCACATTGACAATAGGCCATTTTAATACAGCATACAGCGTATGCCGATACAGGTAACCATATACCACGCTGTGGTTTCGTTTGAACAGTCACCACAACGCTACTATAGTTATAAATGTGACTAATTTGCCGTAACAGCGAAAGGAAAAGTGTTGCAAAATGTACTAAAAGGCCACAACAGCTGAGACATGCAGACCCC
>JAODFY010236787.1:0-10079 GCA_027580055.1 Paracaudina chilensis | reverse complement strand
CCCCGCCCCCCCCCCCCCCCAAAAAAAAAAAACTACAAATGTGAAAGAGAGTTTTTTCATTATAGAAAAAAACCCAAATGTCATGTAATTACTGTGCAACCAGTATTGGTTATCAATATTTGATCATCATTTACTAATAACCAGCCTGACAATCAGAGAAAACATCAATTATCAGTTGATGATCATCTAACAACACCATGGTACAACCATGTGCTTATCAAGAAGAACTTTTTGAGAATTGGATGACACTGCTAATTTATATAGTTAGTTACATTTTGTTTGACCTTTGTGTAGATCAATATTTTGTTTAAACATTTTATTAAAAAGCAATTATCTGCAATAAATCTCCACAGATCAAAGAGATACATTTTTACTATCAAAATATTTCCTATTTTATGTTATTGATGAAACTTATATTAGAATCACTGGAGAAAATACAAATATATATATAAATTTGACATTTGGATGGAGCCATATGTTGAAAAACCAAGACTAATACAGGAACTTTCTAATGCACTTTTGAACTGTCGTATAGTTATTGTCAGCTCTGACAATTTAAAGGGGACTGGTCTATACCACAAAAATGTTGGAAAGCACTGGTGGATCCAGGGTGGTTAATTGGGAGATATTTTTTTTGTTATTAATCAAAGGAAGTGGGGTATTCCCTCCCATTAGATATCTTGTATAATTAAGTGTGCTTAGATGCTAATTGGTGCTATATTTTGTTAAAGAGCTGTTCTTTTGTTGACACTGGATCTGCCAGTGCTTGAAAGGGGTATTATACCACAAGGCAGAACAAGAATGAAAACCTTTTTGCATGTTGAAGATCTAATGTAGGATACTGGAGCTTGTATAATCTGATTGTGTTCAATGAATAAAACCGCATTGCATAAAGGAAGTGTTGTGTTATAAAAAAGTTTTTTTAAGCAACCAATCCTCAAATGTATATCGTATAATAACAAATCTAGTAGTCTCGCTAACCCAACTTATTATGTAGGATATAACTTCTCGCAACAACAAATCAACAGCAAATCTTGTAGTCTCACTAAACTAACCTAACCTATCATGTAGGATATTACTTCTTGAGACAACAAATCTAGTAGTCTAACTAACCTAACCTATCATGTAGCATATTACTTCTTGAGAAAATAAATCTAGTAGTCTAACTAACCTAACCTAACATGTAGGATATTACTTCTTGAGACAACAAATCTAGTAGTCTAACTAACCTAACCTAACATGTAGGATAAATTACTTCTCGAGACAAGAAAGTAAACAAAAGAAAGTAATTGTCTGTGGATTTATAGGTGCTTTTAGTTAATATTGTCAAATGCATGTCACAAAAACATAGCTTCAACACCACTATGTAAGAATTAGTGTTATTATACACACAATAATCTGTATTTAACATGTTAGGGAAATTAATTATTCTAATCAGTAATTCTGGAGCGCTATAAAAATATATAAGGAACTAACCTACCAAGAACTTATTGCTTTTTTGGCATTAGTTATATCATTAATTTTTCTTCTTATATCATTGTTCTGCTCACATTATGAACTTATGTACATTTTTAATATTTAAGTAAATATATTTTGGTAAATTTTCAAGCAATGAATATGACTAAATGAAGGCATGATTGATCCATTTGACAATATTGGAACCGCGGTAAACCCTCTAGACAATTACCGTGGTAAAAATAGCGTAGGGTACAATGTGGAAAAAAATGCCCATGTGCAAACAATACCTATACAACCTACAAGATATACAACAAGCAATGGATACAACAAACAATATGTCACTATAACAACAAAACAATAAAGATAGAATATCCCTAATGTATGACCTAATTAAGGCATGTCAGTTTGTTTAGTGTAAAGTAAATACTATTTGATGTTATAAAAGTGACCTATTTAATTCTCTAAGTCAATGTTTGTTTGTTTTTAATTTGAGAGAGAGAATGTTGTAGAAATTAAAGAAGGGATAAGGTTTGAGCTGCAAGCCTCCCTTTAAAGGTTACACACAGGCCAAAAGATGAAGAGAATCTGTAATCAAACAGCAAGGTTAACCCCCAGCATGCCTGTCACTCATTATTAGTAGTCTTGAAAACATCAAAGCTTAAATTAATCTAAATGTAGAAAATTCCCCCTGGGGCAACTTTTAGATCCAGTCCAGTTTCATCATCTGCATAGCATTGTCCCCAAAACATACCAAGGATCATGAAATGTGTTGTCCAATCTGGAAGTGGCCGCGAGAAATGCCAATTTGGCCCATTTACGGTCATTTCCAGATGGGACAAGGTGTTTGTGTGCATTCCGCTATGACGCAACAAAATTATGAGCTAGAATAATAAAGCATTAATGGATGCTGCAGCATCTTTGAGGTCTCCTTGGAGATAGGCACACTCACAATCTTGGTCAAAATGGTTGGAACACTTGGCCTATGTCACACCAGTTAGCTTTGGAATATGATGAACCCTATACCCTCATTCTACCATCCCCCCATCCCCCTTGCAATGTTGCACCACTTCGAACACTGAGTTAAAGAAGGAAAACTATTCTCACCAACATTGTTGCACAGGGGAGCAGGGATGTTCCAAGGTATTTTGACCATCATTGTAGCATCATTGCTTTTATGTTATAATTTATTTGCCATGTCAAGTATAATCCATAATGCTAATCATGTGGCTTGCATTCTCATTAATTCAAAGAATTTATTGTTGAACTAACCAATGAAATGGATATAGACTGTAAAGCATGCAGATAATCCAAGTATACTATGAGGTACACGATTACATTATGAAGGGCGAAACTACAGCTGGAAGGGCGACCACTGTTGGTGTAAAGTTGGCCATTGTTAAACTTGAGGTTTTTGCCTGGTACTGGATAAACCGGTACAAACTGCAGCAGGCTTTATGCTCCAGTTGCTTAGCCACATTTACATGGTTATGCAGCTTTATAAGAAAGTCAGTTACCAAAGCAGTAGGCCTATACTATATATACAGTGGGTAACATTAGATGGATTGTTAGTTGTTCCTCTATGATATGGTCTGAGAAAACCAAAGAACTCATGCCATTTGGCAGGTACATCCTAAATAAATATATTTCAAAAACAGAAAGAAGTGTCAATAACCTAGTTCATAGATAGCATATGGACGTTTTACGTATAGAGGTCACAGGTTCAACTGTGAGAATTTTTCTTCACATGACTCGCAAGTGCCATACATTTTTATTTTTGTGTTAATGATAAAACAAGCAAACAAATGTAATGTTATTTCCGAAAGGGATGGAACTGGATCTTATATCCATCCATGAAGCACAGCTATGAAATGTCAAGAAACCCCAGGAGTTCTTGAGGAACCAATGACTCAAGATTTCTGGGAGAAAACAGGAATTTTGGCCCTTGTTTTCGGAATAGCGGAACTAGTTCCAATAAAATTTATAGTTATAAAAAAACATTGTCTAGCGCTAACAGAATTATGTAATTCTGATAAATGGTTAGGTTTTATCACAAACTCTGTTTGGCAGTATATCACCGCGCATTATTACAGTATGTCATTGTCTACTATTAAAAGGAATTGCTTTTATGTAATAACTGGAGAAGGGAGCTTGAGTTAAATAAAAACTTGGTCATTCACCTGTGGTCAAATTCTTTAATGATTGTATAAAGGTCCTGTCTGACTTTGCAAGGCAACGTGACTTTTTCTCTTTGTGTGGTGTTTTGTATATATCCAGTCTATAATGTTGTCACGGAAACAACTTCACCTCACTTCACTTCATAACTCCACTCACTTTGGCAATCATATTATATTCATTATTGACTAATTTCAGCTTAATTTCAGAGTTTTGTTCAGTGACAAATTGTATGCGTAAGTTTTTCATTATTAAAATAACACATGAGCATTTTGAAAACAGCCAATGAGATACTATGGACATTTGCATAATTTATGTAATTCCAGATAGTGATATTAGCAAGAAGAATTTAACCCCTGACAGAACTTTTACTTCTGCTCTCATAGTGTTTTCAGTTTTCCTAGTTCTAGCAATCTAATAAATTGATGTTTTTGGCTGTAGAGTGGTATTCAAATTGAGCAGTTTTCATTCAAAAGGAATCAAATTTCATGAATACATGTAACTCTGTGTATTTTGAACACTAATACATTTTAAAACTGTTCAATGGAACATTTTTCCAGTTATAGTATCATTAGTATGCACTTTTATGTCGAATATAGCTCTCAGTTTGTGCTTTAAAACTGATAATATTTATTGCAAAACTACAGTGTAAATTGCAATTGTGTGTAGCGCTTTGATCATGTCGATGTGTTACCCTCGCTGATAAGATGGCTTCTCATGTTTCCCTTTAAACAAAGGTGCTCAGCATGTCTAAGTCTCTTTCAGTGGAAGTGGAAATGTAATTCCACCGGATTCATCTCAATTCTAAAGAAATACAGTAATAGTTTAGTGAGATGGTCCCTTTGTGTTAAGACAACTGATGCTACTACTGATGCTTCCGTAATTTGTTTCGATGATGTAAAAGACTTTCTGTGTTTTTGATCATATGAGCATTTAAATTGTGTTATTTCTGTGAAGCGAAACATGTCGTGAATATTAATGCATATGTGGGGCCATATTAATACTGTTTAAATTGTCATGAATATTTATAGGGTGATTAATGTATGCTCTATACAGATTCAGTGATAGCGGAAGTACATTCTCTCTCTTTTTTTGCAGATGGTTGGTTTTAATAGTGTAACGTGGTTGTGGTTGTCAGTGAATATTCATTAGGGTCATTAGCATATGTTACTGAGTTCCTGAGATATGCCTGCAGGCTGCAGATCTAACCTGATAAAACTATAGTAAAATATTGTGCAGAGTATTCACATCTCTAAGTAGACGTGTGATGAGGAATGAACTAATAAGCCAGTTCACAGTTCCAAAAACGCATGAGCAAATCTGATTTATTGCCGTGAGCTAAACCAACAGGGAATATCCATTCCTACAGTAAAAAGTTTAAAATCATTTGTAAAATTGTGTAAATAAACTGTGTAGGCCTTGTTTGTTGTACTCAAAATTCAACAACTGTTAACTGGCTTATTTATAAGTAAAAATATATTATATTATATCATTGGCAAATTATAGATGATGGACAAAGGGATTCCTTCGAATAAGATTCCTTCGAATAAGTTGCAGTAAGAGTGGGGTTAAAAGTTACCAGATTGTTGCATGTGTGGTATTAAATTATATGCCTGTATAGTTAGACCTAAGACCTAGTTAGAGGTAAGGCATGGTGCTAGTAAATGTACAATCCTGGTGAATTTTGTGATATATCATTTCAATGGGAAATAATTTTGGAGCTCTTCCAAGTAGTGAATTACTCAAGGCATCAAGACATAAGAGAAAATATAGATTTTAAATTAGTGTGGGTGGATGGTGGGTGTGGTTGGCGAACACTTTTATTTATTAAGGTCATATATAACAGACAGGTACAAATGTGGTAAACCATGAGTCCATAGTGGAACACAAATGCAGCTTCTTGGGGTCTGTTTCAGAGGATATGGCATGTCAAATAGGCAAAGGTAGTTCTACAGTATGTACATGTAATTGCTGTACTACTGAGGAAAATTGATCCATTTTGAATAAAATATCACCCTTAAAAAAAAAATATAAAAAAAATAGTCAACTAATGCTAAATAATGTGTGAATTATTTATTAAACATCAATGTTTCTCTATTTTTTCCCCCCAAGGTGATGCTGCTTTAGCTGCAACAGAGATTCTTGGGTCGAAGAAGACGTCCAGCAATGGTGTGTTCATGCCCACGGTCACCACTGCTGTGTATTCACCAACTCCCAGTGACATCTCAAGCATTCGCTTCACTCCTCATAGTATTCCTGCATCGTCTGTCGGAGGTGGAGTACATTCCCACCAGTTTCTGCCGCAGAGTTCTTTGAGTGACAGATACTGTTTGGAACCCCATGGAGTTCCCTTAAAACATGAATTGGCCCATGGAGCCAGTACCAGTAGTAGTAGGACGCTAGCAAGTCTAACCCCTCAGGGGAGTCGTGGTCCTGCCTCTATCGCCGGGAGTGATATCTGTGATCAACTCTTGCCACCAAGTTCAGCATTGTCCCAGTATGCCAGTAGTTTCAACTCTCTTTCACCATTTCCCCTGGAAATATCCCCAGCTGGATCCAGCTTTGCCAGCCCAAGACATTCTGCACGATCCTTGTCTGCCCGTGGCAGGAAGAGGGCGCTGTCTCTTTCACCGCTATCTGCCGATGGATTGGACTTCAATACTATTATACGTACTAGTCCAACATCACTTGTGGCATACATTAATGGTTCCAGGGGAACATATTCATCGATGTCGCCTTCGCTTGGTCTCCAGCCGGGTGAATATGGCCACTTATCAGCCCGTTCTGGAATAAGTCCTTCAATGCATAGCATTGCTGAGGCGGCATCGTCTTGTTCTGTGTCTGTCCGTTCGTTTGTGTCTGAGGGTGGAGCAGCTCACAATGTTTTAAAGCATACATACAATTGTACTAACAACAACAATACAAACACTGGGGGGATGCAGCATCAGGGCCAGGCGGTGTCGGGCCAGCTAGTGGTACAACCAAGGAACGAGGCCCTCCTGGAGTACACCAACTTCCACGCAAATTATCAACATTATAAACAAGAAACGGGGGACACCTACCCATTACAGCCCACCAATCAATTCCCTCATGAATCAGCTAGTTATGTTGCACATGGCCCCCCTGGACTCCCATACACCCAGAACCCACCATCATCCGTCATCACCACCTACCAGGATGTACCCTACCCTCCACAGAATCTAGCTTACACCAGCAGTGGCAACTACCCCCAACAAAACTCATACCCTCAGGACTGTGGAATCAACTACCAAATATCCGAGGGATATACCAACCAAACCGCACCGTTTCCTAACAACTCTGTTCCCCATGTGAATATGCAAATACCATCATTGACATCAGAACTGCCGCCCCCTCCTCCTTACAGTCAACATTTTGACTCTGCAAGGAGTAAACCCTCACCCCCAGCGCTGCACCTCCAGCAGACGCCGTCCCCCGTTAAGAACCCCGACGATGCAGAAGAGAAGATCTTGATCTGTCGATGGATCGACTGCAATGGGATTTTCGATGAGCAGGATGAACTAGTCAGGCATATCGAGAAAGTCCATATCGATCAGAGAAAAGGGGAGGACTTTACTTGCTTCTGGCAAGGATGCACGAGACGCTTTAAACCTTTCAATGCGAGGTACAAGCTCCTCATCCATATGAGGGTCCATTCTGGAGAGAAGCCCAACAAATGCACCGTGAGTACCCCTAAGCTCTAGCTTATGAATTATTAATATTAAAGGTGCTGTCAGACTTTATTTTGGAGTAAAAATTTGCCAGAAAACCAAGTCAAAATTATTCTACATAAAATTGCTATCCGGAATTACGTTAACCCCTGTATATCTTATTTAATTTTGCTGTTTTTTTTCTTCAAAATGCCCATTTAAAAAATGTTGTATACCAATTATTAATGTTTTATGCATATAATTTATCCCTGAACAAAACCTGAAACACATTTCTGAGTTCTGAGCTAGGATTGGCAAAATGAATAGAGTACACGATTGTTTTATGTGACAAAATATGGATTGAATTATTAAAACATCACATTTGGAGAAAAAAAGTTACCTTTTGCAGCTCAAAGTCTGATGGTACCTTTGAATATTTTACAAAGAAAAATCCAGATTGGTGGATCTACTGGACTGATTCTTGACATTTTCTCATGAATTAATGATATGAAGCTGGTATGTCACATAGAGGCATAGTCACATGGGTCTTTATTTGTTGGGGTGGGGGTTGTACTATAAATTCCAATGGAAAATGGCAATCCATGCCAAATGTTACTTGCCAAAGACTAGTTTGACAGAAATTTCTTCTTACAGGTGGGCGATGATGACAGGTGGGGGAATGATCACAGGTGTGTGGGGATGGTCACATGTGTGGGGGAGGATGATCACATGTGTGGGGGGAGGATGATCACAGGTGGAGGAAAATGTTACTGTGCAAATGTGTATAATTAAATGGCAACCTCTTAAAAATGTGGGGCTGTCCACTCATGCCAAGAAGAACTACTCCTATTCATTGATTCAAAATTGCATGTTTTGCATCCAGGGACATAAATTTGAAGGGTGATGCAGTTCGCATTCCATTACCTTGACCTCAACTTGATAATGAACCATGCCTCATAAAGCTTCTGAAGATGAACTGTAAATAAATATCAGTCATCAAATGTATATAGTGTCAGAGTGTCTAACCCCTCCCAATTAAAAACAATAGGAAAACATAACACAGGGAAAACATTAATTGTCATACTAACTATTGCACTCTTTGAGCAAAAATGTATCAATCTAACCTAATTTGTGTCAAAACCATTATCCAATTCTGTGATTCTAACTACGACAACTGTGAGAATAACTAGTAAACTTGAGATATATCTCAGTGATTTTGGTTGTGTGATTAGAGGTGTTTCGATGAGATGGCAAGAATATATATATTACTCATGATGGACAGTAATGAAATATGAAGGAATTTGGATTAATGCAAAACGTGATATTGTTGCTAATGCATAACTGGTCTGCATAGAACCCTCTGGAGGCCTTGGAGTTCCATTCATTGTTAGAAGATGTCAAGGCAAACCTTGAAAGTAATCACATTTAAATTCCCTTTTCCGCAAAACATCAAGGAACTTTGTTATGGTTTACATGCATGTGTACTCTAAGAGTTGGGGTACATGTTTACTATGTGGAACTGCATATTTGTATGTATAGGCATAACGGAACCTTTTTTTATTTGGGGGGGGGGGGAGGGGGGCAGACCACCCCCATCTCCCCGCCCTATCCACCTATGTTTATGTACTTAGTAATGCATTTACACAATTAGCATGTTATGAGGAAGTACAACCTGTTTACCATATTTATTTTAGTACTGTTCTTGGTGTACAGTTGTGCTATTTGGCCTCCCATACTAAGTACACTGAAGATGGTTGCCATGGACTACTCTCTGCAGCAGCAGTGGTTTTACCCTGATCAAATTCACATTGTCAAAAACTGCTCTTGACATTAACCATTGAAGCAATGTCAGTATTTACAGAAATTTAGGCCTACATGTATTATGAGAACGACAATATGTTTAGTCCTTCACCATAATTATTTAGCAATTTCCTTGGTGTACATTTGTACAATTTGGCCTTGAAGACTAAGCAGGTGGTTGTCATGGACTACTCTCTGCAGTAGCTTATAGGTGTTGCCCTGATTAAGGTCAAACCACATTGTCAAAAACTGTTCTTGACATTTATGATTAGTAAATGTGGTTGTGATAATAACATAAACCAAACTAGTCGTGACCCTCTGCCCGATCACTCGTTTGTTTTTGTAACAATTGTATGGACCAAGCATCTCTTACTCCCTGCCTAGCTGATTGCTCATCGAAAGTATAGGGTACACTGCCAAATTAAAATGTAAAAAAAAATATGTGAAAATAAAATGGGATTCTCAAAAGGTGGGAGACATACATGTCACCCTATCCACCCCCAGGTGCACCAACGGCTTAGAGGTAGTAAAGCATTTTAATTTAAAGCACTTAGTTAAAGCATTTAATTTTAAGATGGATAGTATAAAGAGGATAAAAAGCTCAAATACAAACGTTTTCTGATCTTCCAACATTTTTAGATGTTATAATGTTTATTTGGTAGATCAGTTAATTGAAATTATTTTTAATATTTTCTTTCTAATATTTAATATTATTAAAGTATTCCTGTACTTCAAGATGGATATGAGTTTGACCAAGCTTCACACAACAGTTAAAGGAATTGTCTGGTGGCCCTTGTTAGAGCATAATTTTCTGAGTATGTTACCAAAATATCAAAATGCTAAAATTGCTATTTTGAGAGAAACGATTTTTTAAACTTTCTGGACGGATATTGCAAAAAGGCTTTGAACAGTGCCCTTCATGACGTAGGAATGGCAAATGTAGTTTACCATATGTACTCACGCTGTATATACTTTGCATTG
>JAODFY010236776.1:0-10079 GCA_027580055.1 Paracaudina chilensis | reverse complement strand
AAACACTCAGGAAAGGCCGTTTCCGGCCATCTGGGGGGTTTGCAAAATCCAAAATTTTCTTGCACGCTCCGCGCCAAACCCTTGGTGGCGCTCCGCTCAGATAGTAATCGATCAAAAAATTCGGGCAAGACTTTACTGCCCCCCAAAAATTCCGCAGGCCCGTACGCCTATGTGTGCATATACCGAAAACAAATCACAGAAAAAGAATAATTTTATTGAAAAATTTGAACACGACATCAGACCATGATGCGTTAAGCTCAGTAGACAGTAGGCCTAGTTAGCTGTGTCGTTGAATATAGGCCTATCACATTTCGCCGCATCTCTTTTGCGGATACTCTGTTAAATAACAGTATTCTGTAATGCCAATCAATGGTTTGTACATAGGCGTACGGGGGAATTCCCATTTGGGGGGGGGGGGGAGCAGAAGATTTATTGCCCGAATTTTTTGAACTGTGCTTGAAAGATTATCTAAGTGGAGCGCCACCATAGGTTGGCGTCGCGTAGCGTAGCAAGCAAATTTTAAAAAGAACTACCACTCAGATTGCAGGAAACGGCACAGGTTGCATTTAAACAATCTCGGAATAGGCTTACCACAAAATTATAACACAAAATGCTTTCAACTGATTTTTCCCGGCAAAATGTCGAGAGATTTGGGCACGCTACTTCCTGCGGCATAAGCCCTATTAAAACGGCATGCAAAAAATTCTGCTTCCAATGCTGCCCGACATTGATGTGGCTCCTTCCCCCATTTTCAAGCCCGAATCCTGCATCGTATGCTTATGTATAGCCATCACAAAATATCATAACATGCAGAAAAATTGATGCTTCTCATTGAATTTTCGGGCCGAATTTTAAAATTACGGTAATGGAGCAAGTTAACTGATTGTTGTGCTTCCATAGAGTTCCCAAAATTTTCTTGATATTTCGTGACGTCAAAAAATTCTATTGATTTTTCGGGCAAAATTTCGAGATAAAATTCGGGCACGCTACTGCCTATACGGTGTTAAAAAACCTGCAGAAAAGTTTCTCCAACAAAATGCTGCCCGTACGCATTTGGGTTTGTATATCTTATGTAGAAGAAAATAATTTTGGTTTTAATATTTCTCTTACGTGTGAGGAAATTGGTTGAATGTCCCATTGATTTCTAAAATTATATTTTCAAATACATAGCTTTACAGAAATAGCTTACATGTTTTCGAACTCTGTAGAGTGGAAACTGGAAACATGCATCACAACCGCTGGATTTTTATTTTATATGAAATATTGCGGGGATTTAGCCTACGCACTTGGAACTAGCATGCAAGAGTCTGCAGAAATATGGTGTGTGGGGGGGGGGGGCATTTTACCATGTCAATTTCTGGAAATTTAGATGGCTTCTATGTGGCCTTTTTGTATATTTGCTAACTTGGGATTTTTTTTCAGTAGGGAGGGATGGAATCTGATCCATCCCTCCCATCTCCTCCACACACACACAGATACACACAGACACAATGGTGAAAGTCCATTGCAATATCATTTTTGGTTGTTGATATTATTTATAGAAATAGGATCTTCAAAGTTCAAGCAACCATTGCTGTAACAATCCACTTTTCAAAGATATTACATATATTTGGAATAGGCTACCCTTTCAAATTTGTTTGGTAAAATGCACGAAAGTATAAAAACAGCCAGTTTTCAAGACCAAGTGAGCTGATTCCATCACAAATGCTACCTGATGTGTAAAATTAAAATTTAATTTCCAAAATCAGTACCTCAACAACCAAACATGCTATTGTAATGGGATTTTCACCAGTGAGTTAAGCAGGATCAGTCTACCTTAAAAGTTTACTTTTTACCATCTTTCTGGCTTTAGCTGCATTAACTGTCATTTATAAAATAAAAAATGTTGATAATGGTTATATTATTCTATTGGCCCCAAAATATTATTTTGCTGCACACCAGTCCAAGCAGGAATTCAGAATTGAATAGGAATCTGCCACAGCACTTACATAAAATAGAGCATGGTGGTTAATGTAGTGAGCTTGTGATTCAAGGATAATTGGGTTGAATCCTGACTTGGTTGTTGTTTGTCCTTAGGCAAGGTAAGCCTACTTTACACAATTGCCTCTCCCCACCTAGTGACCTAGGTGATGTGTGAGGGATTGGGCACATCTGTGTGCAGGCAAGGTTCTACCAGGTCACTGTTGATCAGCCAACTGTTGCTGAATGCTACCTTATTCTGTGTGAACTATATAAATATTTTAATATTAAATAATTATATAATATTTTAACCTGTTGCAAATCTAACAGATAATACAATAAATAAAACAGCTTTAAATGCAGGATGTCAATCGCAGTATTTTATTTTGTTAAACATAGCAATTACAATATACAGATATTAATACAAGAATACAAATTCTTTCATGATTCTGCATTGTTATACTCGAAGCTCACAGAACAGCAACTTCCTGCTGCAATAAATAATGCTATATATTGGCATAATGTCTGCATGACCTCATCCTATGGTGGAGGTACATTCACAGTCTTGTTGGGAGGCAGCTACATGTCTGTGACTTCTTGTACAAGCAGTTAATATTATATTGAGAACAATGTACATCATGATGTACGGTCATCATGACCTTGTGTTAAGGTGGAGCAACAGCGGCGATCTCAAATCAAAACACCATGTGAAAACTACATGGTCGATGGGAGCATTCTCAAATAGTGTGGGGGCATATCAAACTTCCACCCTCCCACCACCCCCATCAGCACCCACAATCATAATCCAGTTTAGTCCAGTGAAAAAACTAAAATTTCTCATAACAGTCAATGGTGAAAGTCCCATTAGCCTAATCAATTCACCTTGTCACTATAATTTAAGCATCTGGTCACATCGCAGAAGCATTGAATCCAGAATTTGGGGTTTTTTCTTGAAATATATTATATACAGAAATTGAACCTCTGACAAACCACTGTGCAATACATTTTTCAAAAATATTACAAACTTTGTGGCATACTATTTCAAGCTGCCATAATAAAAAGCATGGAATTTTTTAAAGAATAACAATTTGAATTTCCAACAAAAGTGAACTGATGACATCACAAATGTTGCAGGTCATTAAAATTTAAATTATTTAAAAAAAAACAGTATCTCAAAGTTCTACCAACAATTTTGTTGTAGTGGGACTTTCACCATTGAGATGAGTGTAGTTTGTATCTCCTCTTATTTATTAGACAGTTTGGATTTTCACTGAATTATTCTTTTAATTAAAATGAAAATTTATTTAAATCAATATCTAAACAACAAATGTATCTTTATTAAAAGATGTTTTTGTTTTTGAATAAATTAGTTTTACTGATTCATATCACATTCAAATCACATCACGAATTGAGTTCCAAGCCAAATGGAATGGCCCACGACGTTGTGTTTACGTAAACACAAGACAAATAGAACACAGCATTACTGTCACTGTATTGGTGGCTCTGCCAGTTCCGGAGTTCGTTGTAGTTACCAACTATCGCACCAGATCGTCATCTGTCAATGATGGTAGTTATAGACATGTTAGTGTGAATGTAGATGCTTTCAAGTGGTCCTTTTGGCCAAGAACAATTCCAGATTGGAATACTTATAGTCTGAAATCTAACTGTCAGAGTGATTAGGCTTGTGCTTGTTGCATGCTGTCCTCTATGCAGTGATAACCACTAGTTGGTGTTTGCATAGTACCCGACAAGACAAGAAGACAAGACAAGACTTCCCATTTGAGTGCAAAATTGGAACAAATAGACCAAGAATGTTCCTGGAATGGCTGGTTCCTGTCAAAAGAGCCACCAAGTGGGGCCTGGGGGTGGCACAATTCCCCTATAAATTGTTTGTCCCTCCCCCAATGACATTTGTTATATTGATATATATATACATGTATATTATGACTTAAATTTGCTGATGCCGGCTGATGAAAAGTTGTGCCTAGCCCTTACTTTGAAATCCCTGGTGACGATTTTGGTTCCTGTTCTCACTCCAGTTGCTTCAACTGCTCTCCGCGGTGCAGTAACAATCTGGGGTGTCCAGCACCCGTAAGGCACACAATCATTTGACAAGAAGGGCTAAGAGAAGGGGGTGTCCCCCTTTTTCGTCACATCTTAATGATGCAAACAGTGTCCGGTGCCAAATGTGACCATTTCCCCACAATATTTGTTTACACATGCAGTCTGATGACTTTTACCAGAAAGCAAGATTAGCTTCTTAGGCTGGATTTGACTTGGAGTGCTAGCCATCAGAAAAGCCATCCATCTTCAGAAATGCTGCAGTGTGGACCTCAACTGGGCTATATCCTGAAGCCCTGTGTGAACCTGGGCAAGTTTACCAGTAATGCCACTCAGTGTCTCTTCCTGTAAATGAAGAAATACACATATATTTTGTTAGGTTTTTAAGACATGTAACTATTGTAACAATTACAAGTTTGAGACCTTGAAATGGGAGGTAGAGGAAGCTGGGGAAAACCTTTTTTTTCCAGTTTTTAAAATAATGACTCCTATTTAAGTGTTTGAATTGTCAGATTAGAAATGGTTATCTCAGGGTCACTTTGCATGTTTGGGTTGTCCTACAACGTGTGTTGCTGTCCTCAAACAATGAATACAATGAAAAGCCAGACCTATGAATTTGACCCAACAAACCAAATTGCCCCCTGAGGTCCGATGCCTTTCAAGCATGAGTATGCACCCATGTATTCCCCCATCAAATTTACCAGATTATAATGACCTCAAATGACCTTGACAAAATTTAATAGGGTTCATCTACTCACTATGGGCATTAAACAACAAGAGTAAGTCTGATTACAAGGTTTTCAGTATTTGACCTCTATTGACCTCAAATATACCCTACACCCATTACCCAACCTTTCAATCAAGTATAACATTCCCCTAGTATCCCTCGTGTAGAAAGCATGAAAACAATCTCTGTCACACACAGAGTAATGATTGCATAGGTTCCTTTGGCTGATGCCAGGAATAGAGCACCAATAGTGCAGTGGCTCATGGCAGTGGAAAGATAAACCACATGTAACTGCATTAAACTCTCTGACAAAAATTCATGTTTTTAACCTACCCTATCACATTTATTGTTTGTAGCCCCCTACCCCCGCACACATATCCAACGGTTCCCCCAATTCTTAATCCAGGGCACTCTCAGCACCGTTTTCTGTTAGACATAGGAAGTTTACAAATAGAAAATGATGGTGACCCAATGAGATCTGTGTTACATATGTCTTGTGAAGGCAAAATACACCCCACTTTGTTGAAACAAATGTAGGATGTAGTATAAACACTTTTAAGAACAAATATTTTTAGGGAAGTAGAATAAAAATGTACAGCACAATCTGTAGAAGTGGAAGAATTAAATTTTTTCCAATAATGTCCTCTAACAACACAAAATCCATGAACACCCCAACCCAAAGGTATCCCTAATCAAGGATCATTATGACCAACTTTCAACAAGGAAAAATACAGTATGTAGGAGGAAAAGGCTTTTGAGTGTTTTCAGATAATGGCTTCTAATGACCTCTGGTTGACCTTTGACCTCAAATTCCCCACCAAAAATGGCCCATCACCCAATGATCATTGGGTCCAAGTTTCATGAACATCTAGCAAAGTATGCATACATGGAATCAATCTGAATAGTGGACCGATGGATAGATAGGATGGAGCACAATCGCAAGAGCTCAACCATGGGCTAAAAAGGGGTGGGTGGGGGCAGTGTTTCCTCCAAAAGTTTGGGTTGCACTTTGAGCATTTTTTTTTGTCTCTGTTATGACAATAATTAGTGGTGGGCGAAAGAAGCGATAACATTAGAGCGGTCTTTCAGACAGTTACATGCATGAAGGTAGCATCCTAGGAATTTCTCGGAAATGGGCACGGTCTATCAACTATGGACCAATCAGAGCACTTCTGTGCAGGTGATGAATATCCACCACTTTATCTGCTATTTGATTTAGTGTAGGTTTTTCCTTCATTTGGGGCATGTGCATTAGTTTTTCTGAAACAGTGTGGATCAGCAAGCCTCATCACTACTGTACTTGTTATTGATTAACAGAGTCACTTCATCTTCATTTTTTTATTTTTTTTTGCCGGCAGAATAACTTTTACATAATCAGAGAAGAGAGAATCAGAAATTAATAAATCACTCATAAATCAGAATAATCTTGTGTTTCAAGGACCGTCTGTTCAATTTACATCACCTGTACCTGAATGCCAGGCCCGTCCCTGAATGGACGATCAAGTGCCGCTTTAAATGACACTTTGACTTTGTTAGATTCCTTGTTAATATTGTGCAAATCAGTTGATTGGGTTTACTTCCTTCAATGTACTTTTTCCCCCGTTGTACGGGTGCAGTCTCTCTCAGTTCGTTAATAGATTCATTGTACCGATACATCCTTTACTGTTGTCTTTCATTCTACAATTACCATACATACAGGCCGTGATACAAGTGTAAAATATGGCATTTGAGTACTCCAGCACATAAAATTTACTGAACTTACATTCTTCCTGGACAACAGTCCCCCCTGGAAAAGGAATCTTCGTAGAAATTTTCCTCTAGTAATACTGGAATGCCTCACCTCACTTGAATGAGGTGAAAGAGTTCCAAAGATAATCCAATTGCATTTGAGAACTTACTAGTTGTTCGTCGGATTGCTTGAAATCACTGGACCACTGTATGTTTTCCAGGTTTTGATTCAGTTCTGCCAGATGTAGGGATATCATTGGGAAGATGTTCCTGACGTAATCATGGTAGGCAGCCTCTACTCTCAAGTTATCACCGACCACGGGCTGTTGCAACCTTGTCGTCAATTCTTTCTTCTTCTCGAGAACAGTTTGTAGATGACCATTCAGGCTGCTTATGGTAGAAACCTTTGATTCTGTTAAGTGTTAAAAAAAATAGTTGATACAAATTGTGTGTTAGGCTAAATAGCCTAGTTGCAGCAGCCAATAAACTTTACCTTTTTGGAGCATTTCTGTGGCTGATTTCATGTTAAATACAGCATTCTGGAAGGCACAACTTTGGTTTGGATGAATTTTCATGCAGAATAAGGAAATGAGGATGTAAAATCTTGATTTTCCATAAAGTTTATTGAACATCTTAAACTCTGATATCTACTTTAAATGATTGTTTATATGAAATTATCCAAAAACAGGAGCTCAAGCAAGCAGAGGCACTTCCCCCTGCACCTGCCCCCACTCTTCTCCAGATATAGGTCACTTGTAATGCATTTACAACCCAAAAATGTGATGGTATAGTCTCAAATTGTTCATCTGTGTTTTGGGTGCAGTACTATTTCTTTCTGCTGGTATTGTCATCTGATGTCATTTGTGCAAAATGTGTTGTTTTTAGCTTGAACCCCTAGGAACCCCTAGGACAAACATTTTCACACAATGTTTGCTTGCGGTGATGTACCCTTCTGTTTGTCTTGTACTCTTCTGCTGTACATATGCATATGCATACAGGTAGCATAATTACATTTTCAAATAAACAACCATACAGTAAAGACAATAACCTATAAATATTACACCATGTAGGCAATTTCTCAAATTCGTTCTGAAAGCAGAGTGGAAAGGCCCCTCCAGTTAGAGGCCTCCCTAGGCTGCCGGCCACAGATAAACCGTGGCTGTTTTGGGCCTAGCCATGAGCAACAGTGAGTTTATACGTTCACCGAACGTATAAACTCACTGTTGTTCATGAATGAAGCTTAAAATATACCTGTTTTCCCTCTTCTACTGAATAAAACCATATTTTACCAAACTATTAAAATTACAAGCCTAAATTTCTATGTCAGGAGATCTCAAAATAAAGTTTTTGAAGCAAATTGCAAGGTGTGGGAAGTATAATTTAGGAGGTATATTAAATAACAAAAACAAATTTGTACGCTACTTCGTGCCAACAAATAAAAAAAAAATTTAAAAATGGTGGCACGCCGCTTAGATAGAGCCACAGATTTCAAGTTTGACCACCCCCTCTTTCCATATGCAAATCCAGCCCCTGCAGGTACATAACAGTAAACTATGTAGATAGTAATCTCTTCATGATCGTCACGTAGCTGGAATCAATGAACGACAAATTCTGTCAATGGATAAATTACATTTGAAGCCATCCATTGGACAACTTATGGGAGTGATTTTGGTTGTCCCAATTGAATATCAGTTGTTCCAGGACCCAGGTGACCAGATGACTAATAAAAGAAATACAACAAATACAATACTGCAATGAATCCTAAAAGCCTAATTAGCCTCTGATCATTTATTATTTAATTATTATTACACAAATTGCTCTCATTCCTTGCATTCCTGAGCACCAGCATGGCAGCATTACAACTAATGGTTTTAAATTTAACATTTGCTAATTTGTTGACATGTCAATGATTATCATACATTCAGTGCTTGACATAAGCCTAAAAAATGCCATCAAATTTCTAAAGGTCTATTAATGGACATGACCTTTAATTTGACGAGTGACTTAGTGATTTTAACTATCGTGTTGCCAATTATCTCAAATTCTCAAGATGCATGAGCTCTCGGGGCTTAGCCCCTGGACCACCACCGAGGCTCTGCTCCTGGACCCTGCCACAGGCCCTAAAGCATCATATAAAATGGTACGTATTAGCTACGAATACAATTATGGGGGAAGGCAACCATAACCGATCCCAGTGACGTTTGATGTAAACACAAACACACATGCAAAAACTTTGCAAAATAAAGCACCACTTTGCATCTAAGCTCCCTTACATAAACCTGAAAATGTTTTCAGTGTTTGAACCATTTAGAATTCAGATGGCATTTGACAGTTACAAACTGCAATATGGATCATGTACATTTAAGTAATATTAAATACTGACCTATTACATTTCTGTGTGTGATATCCATTGTATGCTTGTCTGTTAATCGCCTTTGAATGGAGGATGAAACCTGACAACAACAAAAAGGGCAGCTTTATTTTATGAAATCTCATGATATTAACAAAATCTGCAAAATTACATTTCAAAATGTGTTTTTTATTTTCTTGAATGGTATGTCATATGAAAGTGAGTCTTTAAAGAAACTGATTCTGAAAACAACAATTGTTAAGAGGATAACTGTAAGATAACTTTAAGTTAGGCCAAGCCCTATGCCAGTTAATTTACATTGTGCAGACTGCAGAGCCAACAATAGTGAGTATAGACTCACTGCCCTTTTTTTTCACTACATGAAAGCCTACAAGCATTTTCTTTTAAATGATGTAATCGGTTATACCTTTTTATACAACTTCCCTTTTTGGAAATATTTTTGGGCATATATCATCCCCTTGCAAAATGCATCAACATTTTTTCTGATATCTTGTTCAATTTTTAAGACCAATGTCAACCAAGCATTTAAGACATATCAGTATCAGTAAGTATCAATCACTCATATCAGATTTCAAGCCCAGTAGATGATTGGCAGTAATGTTACTATATTAAATTGTATGGAGAAAACAGAAATATGGAAGTGACTTTGCAATGCACTGTGTGAAATGTATATGCAGGGATAAATGTACTTCCAGTAAAAATAGCCCATCACTCCACTGTATGGCAATTGGGCACTGCACATACTGCAACAGTCCGAGCTAGCCCTGGAAATGTCAGGATGTTACCAGGATGCACCCTTAAACTATTGCAAGCTAAATTTGCCACCTGCCAGTACACCATATGTTGACATATATTACTAGCCCACTACTAATGGCTTGAGGAGTCCCTAACTGCCACTTGTACCGATTCCTAGTAGCATGGTGACTAGCCCAATGGCTTGAGCAGTCCCTAACTGCCACATTTGCTGATTCCCAGTAGCATGGTGACTAGCCCACTACTAATGGCTTGAGCAGTCCCTACCTGCCACTTGCACTGATTCCCAGTAGCATGGTGACTAGCCCATTACTAATGGCTTGAGCAGTCCCTAACTGCCACTTGCACCGATTCCCAGTAGCATGGTGACTAGCCCATTACTAATGGCTTGAGCAGTCCCTAACTGCCACTTGCACTGATTCCCAGTAGCATGGTGACTAGCCCATTACTAATGGCTTGAGCAGTCCCTAACTGCCACTT
>JAODFY010236765.1:0-10080 GCA_027580055.1 Paracaudina chilensis | reverse complement strand
AGTCATGACAGTACTTGTTAGACCCCTTCATGAAGGTGTGAAGGCAAAACCACAAACTGGCAGGCAAGATGGCTGTAGTAATCCTTGTTCTCCGACTTAGTGCCTATAACTCGGGGATGGGGCTGTAATGGGTGTTAGAATAGCATGAAGGTTAACTGAGGGACTTGCTTACCCATTAAGTTTATGTGTTATGTGAGTTAATTAATTGTCAGTAGTGATGTCATTGGAAAATTCAATTTTGAATATTAGGTGATACCACTGATATATCCAATATCGACCGATTCTGATATTTAAAAAACAAAAATACAATGAAAGAGTTCGTAAAACCTCCTCAAAATTTATACCCCTTTTTTCATGTATATATATATATATTAAATTGCTATAAAAAACTTTGTTGCCCCTAATTTGTGTACTATAAACTTTACAACTTGGCCATTATCAGATGAAGCTCCAACTTTTGCTGGTATCGATATTCTGCAGCTATCGCCTGATACTGATAATTGGCTCAACATATGAGTTTGTTTATTATAGAACTCAAATGGACATCCAGTTAATTACTCTCATCAAACTTTCACTTTTATACTGTGTAAGAATTAGAAGGGGGACTAGCTTGTTTTGGCCTGGACAACCATATCAATGATTTACATATGATTTACATATTATTATTCTGATTATATGTTTAATTTGTAGCTACTACAGCTTGTAGCAGTGACCCATGCCAGAATGGAGGCACATGCATTCTATTGAGTGGAGTATCTGGTTATGTATGCCAATGTCTCACAGACTTCACAGGCACAAATTGTCAGTTAGGTAAGTAAATACCACAACTTTGTATCTTTCATATTAGCCAAGCATAACCTGCATGCACATGTGGTGGCACCATGTGCAGTCTACACAAATATTTCTAAGTACGTTTTCAATTTACCTGAATATCAATACATGAAACGTGCATTTTACGGCATGCTCACGATCGTCAATTGTCAGATGATGTCGGGCTTTGTGACAATCATGGGGCCTACATTTTTCAGTGTGCCTAGGGCCTACAAAGGGGTTAATTCGCCCGGGATGCTTTTAAAAGTATGAAAGGGTTAATCCGCCCTGGTTGCATTTAAGTTATAAAGGGGTTTAGTCTGCCCCTGGTCCCTGGATGTATTTAAATTTTGAAGGGGTTAGTCGCCCCTGGATGCATTTGAATTACACAGGGGTTAGTCTGCCCCTGGATGCATTTAAATTACGAAGGGGTTATTCTGACCCTTAATGCATGTAAATTATGACAGGGGTTATTCTGACCCTTAATGCATGTAAATTATGACAGGGTTGGTATAGTCTGGCCCTGGATTCATTTACAAAATAAATGGGTTAGTCTGCTCCTGGATTCATTTACAGAATAAATGGGTTAGTCTCCCCCTGGATTCATTTACAGAATAAATGGGTTAGTCTGCCCCTGGATGCATTTAATGTATGCAGGGGTTATTCTGCCCCTGGATGCATGTAAATTATGACAGGGTTGGTAGAGTCTGCCCCTGGATGCATTTACAGAATAAATGGGTTAGTCTGCCCCTGGATGCATTTAAAGTATGCAGGGGTTATTCTGCCCCTGGATGCATGTAAATTATGACAGGGTTGGTAGAGTCTGCCCCAGGATTCATTTACAGAATAAATGGGTTAGTCTGCCCCTGGATGCATTTAAAGTATGCAGGGGTTATTCTGCCCCTGGATGAATTAAAAGATAATTACAATATACATATTGAACATACCCAGAGAAAATTTATTGTCTTACACCTGAAACTATTTTAACTAAAACTATTTTAACTAACAATATAACTGTAAGTTAATAATAACTATAACATTTGACTAGGATGTAATATGCTGTTCATCCTTGTGGGTTTCCAAAACAGTGATGACCCGTTCACCTTGTATGCCAGTTCAGCAGGTTCCCTGTGCATATTGCCACAGTTAGATCTACCAAATCTATATATATTTTTGCCACCACTGTCTCTGTTTTCATTTATTATTTTTCAAACCCACAGAGGTAGGGCCATGTGAAAGCTCGCCGTGCCAGAACGGAGGCACTTGTAACAACTTTGGCACGTTCTACACCTGCACGTGCCCCGTGGGCTGGATCTCTACAAATTGTGATGTTGGTAAGGATACCATAACATATGGTGTTAGAAATTAAGGGGTGTCATAACCTAGTGTACCATAAATTGTGATGTTGGTAAGGGCACCATAACAAATATACAGTGTTAGCAATCAAGGGGTGTCCCATGTGCTGAGACAACCAGATTTAGCAACCATAACCTAGTGTAGCACAAATTGCGATGTTGGTAAGAATACCATAACATACGATGTAAGCAATTAAGGGGTGTCCCATGGGCTGAGACAACCAGATTTGGCAACCATAACTTAGTGTACCACAAATTGCTTTGTTGGTCATGCCGTTCCAGAACGGAGGCACATGTAACAACTTTGGCACGTTCTACACCTGCACGTGCCCCGTTGGCTGGATCTCTACAAATTGTGATGTTGGTAAGGATACCATAACATACGGTGTTAGCAATTAAGGGGCATCCGTAACCTAGTGTACCATAAATTGGTCGTCGAAGCGACATCGATCTTCAGGTTTCCAAAAATTTGGGAATGGTGTTACTTGACCAAACCATTTTTTAGGGCCTAGTGAATCTTCACGTATTGAAATTCTTGAGTGCGTCGAATCTTCAACGAACCATTTTCAAGAGCATAGTGAAATTGCGTCAACCAATAATTTAGTGATGTACGAAATTGCGTTGTATCTCTGCACATGATTTCCTGCCAACAAAATCAAAATGAATTTATCAGTACACAATTTCGCGAACGATGCTACTTGGTCTCCCTATGCATTACCAGCCATTGTTAGTTGTAATAAATACTTATATGTTATAAAGCACGCAATTAGCGGTTCATCCATCTCCACAACAGTTGCCTAACATAATGCATGTGTACAGTGTGCCTATAGTGACATTAGTATAGGCGAGTTTTAGACAGCCGACGAATTTCAGTGAGATTTTAATTGAACCACTAGATTTGCTTGATTTGAGTGAAATATGTTCTTCTATGTCACTCGTTTTTGAGGAAATTCATTTTTAGGCTCTTCATATTATTTTAAAAATATTTTCGGAATAGGCCGAGGGGTGTTCGTAATCAAATGTTTACATTTTTTAGCCCACCATTGACGGTAACTAGCTGCCTGGGCTATCAGGATTTGTCGAGCACTGTGTGTAGGCCTATCAAGATGATACATTCAGAAAGTTACATCCATTGCATGTGCTTAAACATGATAGCATACATGTAAATAATAGTTTTATATATATATATATATATATAACTGTACAAACTCCACCATCGCCGGATAGGTCTATATACATGGCCATCGGCGATTCCATGGCACAAATCATTAAATCGGCCTTTAAAATATGACTGGGAGGAACAAATGTTTGAAAAATCCACAAATGCTGACGTGAAAAAAATTTCACATTAATATATTAATAGCTAAAGCATTGTCAGAAAATTTCATATTTCCAGTAATATCGCAACCTTATTTATTTATTTGCGTTTGATATCGTGGCTTACATCAAGAAGTTACATTACGGTACCTTAACTTCATCCAAAATTAACATAAAAGAACAAATCATGAACTCACTTGTAATGAGTGGGTCAAACTTTCATTATAATTTTCAAAGCATCCCCCCCCCAAAAAAAATAAAGAAAATAAAAAAGTGTTTTATTTGTAGTTTCTATGAAGAAGGAGGCATTTGCTTTTATACTAGCTAGTTGTCAATACTTTTCTCCAAGTTATGACCAATGTCACGATTATTAGGTTCAGTTTTCAAAACAGCATCGCTTAGCCTAAGCTTATTTGCAAATATAGACAGCGGGTTGTTAGGATACATGTGTTAGTGTCTGAAAGCCTAAAGCGTAAACTGCTTGAGAGCAGTACATTTTTGTATTTGACAGTAATTTTGATAATGAGAGATCTAGAAGTAGAATAATTTGAGAGAAATTTTTGGTGGGAACGCACTGGTGGTTACCAGGGGGGGCAACGGTGTCAGGGCAATGCTCCCAAAGATTTCCAAAAATATAAAATTCTTAATATCGTCTTTTCTTTCAATAAATGGGTAAATCTTAAACAAAATGTAGCACCATTTTGCATCTAAGCACTGAAAATCGTTGATCCGCAACAACGTTAATTTTACATCGTATTATGCCTACAACAAAGGCCTACATAAATGGCATAAAATTATTTAAAATAGCCCTTATGAGCTACAAAAACTTCCCTTGTCTAGACACATTTACAGGGACAATATTATAAGAAGCCATTCTTTGAATTTTGGTTTTAACTGTAAATTTTTTAGTTGGTGGTGAATTTTGACCTAACACTAATTTGCAGATTGGTGAATCTTTACCTAAAAAAAAAATAAGCGGTGAATCTTCAACTAAGAGATTTTTAGCGATTGGTGAATCTTTAACTAAGAGATTTTTAGTGATTGGTGAATCTTTAACTAAGAGATTTTTAGTGATTGGTGAATCTTTAACTAAGAGATTTTTAGCGATTGGTGAATCTTTAAGAGATTTTTAGTGATTGGTGAATCTGTGACTATAATTTGTTTATATAATTTGTTGAAAAAATGTGAAAAGAGGTGAAGACTTGAGGGGGGTAGGGTGAAGATTACGATTGACCCCTGCATAAGAATACCATAACATAAATTGTTAGCAGATAAGGGGCATCCTGTGGTCTGAGACTACCGGATTTAGCAGCCATAACAATAGTGTACCACAAATAGGTGTACATGGTTGTGGACAACCAAATTTAGGCTACAATTACACATTCCCAATTTAGCTATTAATGTTATTTTTTCTTTGCCTTTTATTTTATATGTCTAATCCTGATTAAATATCACTTGAATATTACCCAACCAAAAAAGCTCTGTAAGCCTCAGTGAATATGATGGTTGGCAATGATGCAATTATTACACAGGAATATTGCGTTTAGGCTTCAGACGCCCTATTTTTAGATCCTGCCGTTGTCTGTTCTTGATGGTTGGCTTTCTGTTTTCAGATTTAAAGCAGGTAAAATATATGTGATAGAGAAATAAAAAAAACATGGGTCCAACTTTATATCTTCTTCTGTTGCTGAGATACAAAATGTTAAAATTTATTCCCACAGAAGAAAGTAAAGCTGATTGTGCAATAACAATGGCAGATCTGGTAAAATAAAATTGCCTTTGTTTTCTTTTATTAATTGGAAGGTTTAGTTAACCTTGAAAAAGAACACAACTGTTGCAAGGCCTTTTCTTGTCTACAGATCAAGATGATCTGCGTCGAACTATACCAATACAGCATCTGCTGTTTCTGCACAGCTGCCAAAACTTATTTAAATAAACAGTAACAAACAAAGACAATTTATTGATGTAGCAGACCCCATTATCTCTTATTTCTGTGGAAAAAAAATTCAACATTTTGTATCTTAGAAATGAAACAAGACTTGTAATGAAGGTGTGAGTTGGACCAATAGGTGTCTTTGTTATTTCCCTGTCACAACTTAAATTTTGTATTATATGCAATGTCATGACCTCGTTATTAGTTTTGTGTAACCGATTTTAGTCCCAATATTGTTTCATATCTCCTCCCTATAGCTTTTACTCAGAGTCCATGTGACAGCAACCCATGCCAGAATGGAGCCACCTGTAATGAAGTTAGTGGTCAGTTTACCTGCTCGTGTACCCAGAACTGGTCGGGAACAACATGTGAAGTTGGTGAGTCAAACATACTCAGGACTGTACATTGTTTCAATCCTAGCAGAACCTTTATCAAACTGAAAACATAAGGTAGAAAAACAAACCAAACAGATTATCTTAGCTGATATGGAAGATGATACACAGATACACAAGACACTGCAATCAGTAGCCAAATATCATGTTCCATTTTTGCCCTTGTTTAAATTGTGCGCTTTCTGCGATACAATGTGCGCCATGTTTTAGAAAAGTGACTTTGTAAGTAAGCCTTTGACAACATCACATGGCTACCAGGAGTGTATAATAAGAATATTTAAAACATTCTTTGTGTTTCGTTGTTATATATTAAGCCCTAGTTTATTTCTCTTCTGACAATATGACAATACTAATTTAAAATAATGTATTTTACCATTTTCAATATGGATAATAAAAAAGAAATATAGAGGGATATTAGTTAGTGGTTAGTGGCACTGTGATGTGATATTAGACTTACTACAAGTCATTTTTCTAAAACAAAAGTTGTGGCCCCTGCAATGCTGAGAAGTGTACAGGTCTTTCACAAATATCTCAAAATGGAACAAGATATTTGGATGCTGATTGCAGTGTTGGATGCTGATTGCAGTGCTTTAATGCAATATAATGAACACTATGTTTTATTTTGGTGATTTCTCCACCTATTAAAATAGTTAAATTCATAAATCCATAAAACCCACACAATATTAAACAAGAGCCCAAGGGCACTGTGGTTCCTCGCATAGGGGTACATGACAATAACACATAATATTATCAAAGCATATAATATCATAGCAAGATTGGGCTCAAATAGTCCAAGTAATTGTGGTCCAATATGTACCCATAACTAACTAACACTATAGCCAACACTTTTGTGATCACAAATTGTGTCAATTAACCCCCTTGACATATTTGATCGGGAGGCACTTTTGAGATCTGAATATGGCGTCGAAAATGTAAGAAATATAAAACTCCAAGGGTCACTGGAGGTCAAACTAAGGTCACCCACAAGCAGGTCAACAAATATGATAACATTGGTGAATATTTTTTTAACATTAATTGACTTTTGGTGACCTCGGATCACATGACCATTAAGTTTGAAAATGTTCCACGACCCCGTTCAAAACTTGTCCCAAAATAACAATCGTGTCAGACCTTGGCACTGGGAATTATTGCATTAAATGTCTGAAAATTAACTTTGCCCTCATATAACTTCACACACAAAGTCCACCCGGGGACAACCCATTGACATTTTTGATCGGTGAGACTTGAATATAGCATCAAAACTGTAAAAATTCAAACATTTTTTTCTTTGCCCATTTTCTCCACCAAAAATACTAGTTTTTTTAACATTAATTGACCTTTGGTGACCTTGGATCACATGACCATTAAGTTTGAAAATATTCACCTATCCCATTGGCAACTTGTTCCCAAATATCAACTCTGTCACACCATTTATGAAATTACGATGATTGATAACATCATACATGCAATCAAACCCAATGTGGACCCAAATATTAGTGGTGTCTGTCACTTTAGTCGGAATAAACAGGCTATTAAATTATTCAGCAAAAGTTTGGGGCTCATTTTCAGCATTATTTTTTTGTTCTCTGCTAGGAAATTAGTAGTCGATGGAAGTAGCGCTATCTTATCCCCGAGTGGCGGGCGGCAACATTGAGTGCTGATTACAGCCGCCCAGCGCTGCCCACCGTGGCTACAACCCTAGTGTCAGGGTCATTTGCGTGCAATGTCAAGAGCTGAAACGCCAAAGACTATGGTGACTGAAGCTAAATCATGCACGATCAAAATACACTTCTCACCTCAACTAATTTCAACCACTGGTTTAGAAATCGAACCAAATTCAAGGCATCGGGAATGTTGTCTCCTTCCGAACAGAATACCAAGAGAATGGCCAGAGGAACGTCGTCCTTACAGCTGAAACATGGAAGAAGTCATGGATTAACCAAGCTGAAGCAGTGGCGTGCGCAAAGGGGGGTCCGTCGGAGGAAAATCACTCAGTCGGGGGATTTAAAAAAGTGCATGGAGGAGAGAAAATAGAAGGGGCTAAAGAATTAATTATCTGTGACTGTTGATTACCGGTATTCTTCAACTATAATGTTGGTGTAATCCCTTTCAATGGTCAAACATGTTTAAAAGTGGGCAAAAAAATTCGCGCGCGCGAGTATATTTGAGGTATAGGCAGCATCATCAGAATTGTTCACTTTGGAGCAAATAGCCGCCAATTGGATTAAGAAGCAATTTTCGCCCCCTCACTTGGTGATTGACCCTGCGCTCAGTATGTGTCTTTCCGTAACGCTTTACAGAAACATTCTGTCCCACCCAACAGAAATCCAGACGGGGATTTGATGTTGGACCTTCCTCCTACCTATGTAATCCTGCGCATGCCACTGGGCGGAAACAATTTTTGCCAAACTACTTCAACTACTAAATTTTTCATTCAAGCGATCTAAAAATAAAAGATGTTTTCAAGCTATTTGCAAGGTCTGGAAAGTGTCATTTTCGACGATCTAGGAAGTATATTTAGCGAATTTTCTCGCTACGCGCCAACCGATGGTGGCGCTCCGCTTAGATGGTGTCACGCATTTCGACATATCAACTTCCGTCCGCCAGGTTTGCGGAGCTTCGTATGTCTACGGACCTTTTCAATTGCTTATGTTTCAATTGTTAAATGGTATATAATTAAATTTTGTATTAAGAACAGAAAAATGCCCCCTGGTCCACATAAATAGCTCAGGACTGATTGATACAATTATATTTTGTATCAATAATTATTTATACCTGTCTTCCAGCTGTACAATATGCTGCGACGTGTGCATGTGACAGGGAACCCATGTAACACTGTGTCTAAATAACAACTGACGTATGCCTACAAGGCCTGGGAAGTGCCATTTTCCGGTAATCTGGGAGGCATTTTGTTCGTCACTACGCTACGCGCCAAACGATGGTGGCGCTTCCCTTAGATCATTGTGCCCCCTCAAAATTGAACACACAAAACATTTCAGTCGGGGGATTCGCAGACTTGGCCCCCCCACCCCCACGTCTGAAATCCTGCGCACGCCACTGTCAAGAAATCATTGGAAACCGACATAGGTAAAACATTGAGAAGCTTAAAATAGGGCATCTATAACACATGGTACGAAACTAACCCGAAACAAGCAAAGCCAACCGGCACATAATCACACACAAAACAAACTTGTTTATTTCTGTACCATTTGAAATGGTTTCACCTTGAACACACGACAACTGATACACTGATATCTGCCACGCCCCGTCAAAAAAAGCCCGGCTTAGTCCGTCCCTGGTTATATGTTCTGTATGATTACCTCGTCGTCGAAATGTCATTTATTTCAATTTGGTGTCATTTATGTGCTTGTTTTTCGTCAGCGAATATGTACCTGATTACTGAACACCTCGACTGTGATACACTTGAACGTCATCTAACAGTGAACCTTAACCCCGATGCTCATGGAACTTCTCACGTATCCAGAGTACTGCTACCAGAACTTATAAGACACATTGCTGGTATATTAGAAGCAATCGAAGTAGTCCATTTGTACGGTGTAAGTCAAAACTCACATATCTAATAATTAAAGGGGATATATCACGAACGAAAAGCAGCTGGGTTCTCTGATTTTTCTCTTCATGCCCGAGCTCCAAATATAAAAGTAAAACTTGTATCGACTAGTTACATTCGATTGTTTAGGGAGTCAAATATAAATAATATAATAAATTACTAAAAAAATATAATAAAAGTACTTCCCAATTATAATTTTGTAACATTGAGTCAAATCAGTATATGAAATTCTATGCTTTGGACAATTTTTTTTTTATGAAACATTTGCGCCTTTTTTGTGGCACACGAGGAGAGTTTTGACGCCCTTAATCAACATTCTCACATTTCAAGAAAGGCAATTTAATTGAGGCGGTAGTGCATGCTCATATAATAATATGCCTCCATCGAGATTTATACGATATTTCATTGTTCAACTAAATTATGTTTCTGCTTATTTGAATATTTTACCGAATTACAGTTTCTTCATCCCGGCCTGTCAGCGAAGAAGATTTTGATTACAAAACAGGGACATTGCAAACTGTACGACTTCTGTTTAGTTGAGGACGCTTCGAAAATAGTTATCCTAAAGAAATCCAATGTTAGTTTTATAATTCTCTATTTGTTGCATGATCATAAAAAACCATTTTTTACAACCAATTGAATCTCTTGTGAATTTGTTATCAGCAGGGGCATCAAATCAAAGTGAAGCGTGGGTGGGTGGGG
>JAODFY010236754.1:0-10080 GCA_027580055.1 Paracaudina chilensis | reverse complement strand
TTGTGCGTTGTCGTATGAGACTGGCATTGCCAGCTTGGCGTCTATGCTCCGGAAGGAGCCTGCCGAGTTCCCGCAAGTGAGGATTAAATAAAACAAACAAACCACAAACATAACTGCCAAAATCTGCAAAATCTTTTGTCAATTTTGTGATAATCACATAATAAGTGTGAAAAAATATTAGTTATTTTTGCTCCCCAGGCAAGGGTAATCAATAAAATTAAGAGTTCTGGAACTGAAGAATATTTTGAGTTTTGCCACTCTGGCAAAACCAATTTGAATTTCCTTTGTGATATATATAGCCCCTTTACTTCTCCTTGCCAACAGCAATGATTCAAGATGTCGTCTCTAAGCGACGAAGCACTGGCAAGACTCCTTCAAGCCGAGTTTGATGACGAAAGCCAAGGAGGGCAATCTAGCACCACAGATGTCTTTCCTTATTCGTCTCAGCCGAGCAGTTCATCAAATTCCCAGCCTATGTCCTTAATCGATGGCCAGTGGGAGTTACTGGATCCGACCCCGGAACCCAGGGCCCTATTTCTTCAATTTAACGAGAAGTTCTTTTGGGGCCGATTGGCTGGTGTTGAAGTCCGGTGGAGCCCTCGGATGACTCTGTAAGTTTGCTCAGTGGAGTATTGAATGGCTAAATATTCTATTGGGCCATTGAGAAATGCAAAATGTTATGCCAAATATGACCATGTTTCACCCAAATGTTAATTCCCTCCCTATGCAAGTTTGCCCCACAGAAAGGTTTCTCCTTGGAAAATAAAAATGCTTGATTGAGTTCTTGTACAGGGGGATCCAAATGGCCCATGGAAGCAACCCCCACCCCTCCCCTTGCTGTTGAAAATTTTCCCCTAAAAATAAAGGAGAAGTATGAAGGAATAGATCTTTAAACAATTAATTAAGCAGAAAAGTAACAGTTTATGTTTTACTGCACTTCAAAGTCGATGTCCTATATGAAATGCTTTACAGCCCCATTATTTTGGGCTGAACTGTCCAAGGTCTAAATGTCGAAATACCAAAGTTTCCAGGGTTCCCAAGTACTATAGCATTTATGACCATGGATATTATTAAACAACAACAATATCATCTTATCTAGCCACTTTTTACAACACAAATACATCGCAATATATATATCCCTTTGTTACCTTTGTCTATTAGATATTCTATTGGGGCAAACTTGCATGGGGGGAACTTTACTTTTACTAACTTTACTTTTTCCTAACGATTGGCAGTAGGCTGCTTAAAACTTACAATAACCTCACAGTGATCAGATACTGTGCCCACAATTAATTGCTCCATTGACTTACACACTAAGTTTGATATTTCATAAAGCTGTTACACCATGTTAGATCACTGCAGCTCGCTTATGCTTCCCCTCATATGAAAGCTGACATCTTAAACAATGATGGCACATACAAATTACCATATCTTCACCGTTTAATTTTTTTGCTAGGAGAGGAGGAATATCACTGACAGTGCATCGACCCCAAAACTGCATTGGCAGATGCACATCAAAACAATCAATTAAAACATCAATTTAATGGTTTAAATCACCTTCAATTTTCACCAATTTTACAGCATCTGTAGTTCAATATATAATAAACATATTCACTGTCTTTCGAAGCGTCATAATATCTTCTCCTTTGAAAATAATAAGGGTTAGTGCATTTAGGGACTATATGTCGAGGGTTAACTTTCTCGCGGATCTAATCCAGCTAATAGCTAATTGTGGTGTGTACCCTTTAGGACCTATATGAGAGCGCCCTCTGTTGAACGACGTGCAGCCCCATTTGAACTGATTTCTAGCTGTTAAGGTAAGCTATTGTAATACATTCTTATGCGCAAGAACATATTTTTTGCTATGCACCCGAATATTATGTGTTCTTATTTGTTTTTCGGTATTCTGCAGCTCACGAAAACCACGCACTCATTGTCGGTCTAACCCTGGCATTACCCATAGGACTAGTCCTTTTTATGACGATTCTTGTTCGTCTTTGTGAAAGATTCGTTAAAATGGCTTCCACGAATAAGAAAACTCACACAGAAGTCATGCTTGAGAAGCTGGAAAACGGGTCAGCGAAGACAAAAGAGAACATGTAATTACAAGATCATTAAGACACCTATTGAATGTTGGCTACGATTACCTTTCGTCTTCGGTGTTTAAATAAAATATGCAAAAACATCTCAACGATTTTCAACATTATTTTGCTACACCATGCACCCAAATTGTTTATAATAAATGATTAAATTATGGTGATATCGTAGCGGCATTCGAAAGTTCAGGTGCAAAAATTTCACCTAATTATATAATTATTATAAATTAGTGCATAATTTGTACCCATTTGGTGTTAGCCATTTTGTCATATAATGATGTATAACTTTCGTAAGCTGAGTAGACAAGTTTATATCTGATATTATAAGTAACAACATTAAGTAACAACCTGACCAGAGGTTAATACTCATGATATTTCAACCAAAACAATTATACTCATGATGACCATGCAGTACGCCCTCTACACCCAGGGTTAAAACCATTCGCTGTATGACGGGTAACTCGTAGAGAAGGTAACCTTGGTTCTTCGTTGTATGTAAGTTAATCATTATGTAGGCCTATATTCGTGTAACACACTGTAACGCATATAAACGTATCAATTTGTTATTAATTGCAGTTATATTGTTTACAGTTGTATTGCATCGTTGTGATCGGTTGACAGGATGCGATCGTTCGTTATTCGAACGTTATTCAGCCTTGAAACTCGAAACTTATAATACTGGCCATGGCCGGTATGATACAACGATCAAGATAACAATGATAGTCAACAGTATAGTACTGTATAGTATAGTACTGTATATTGTAAAATAATAAATTGTGAAAGTAGCACTGCTCTTCAATTAAGATTAAATTCCATTCTCACAATTAGAAAATGAACAGGTTCTTTTGGAATTCATGAACCACATGTGAACAGAAATATGAGAGCAGTTCAATATCCGAAGGGTGGGAGATGGCTGTTAAAAATATTTTCCACATTTTCATGCCAATTAAATGTAAATAATGAAATTGTGGTTTAACCTTTTGGGTTATATAAAACTAATTGTATTGTAAGGATATAAAGCGTATCCCATACATCAATCTCGTTGTTCACTTTGTTTAACAAAATGAAATAATTCACTCAATAAGCGATTACACATGTATGCTTAGTTATACCGTATATTCGAATCATATTTAGCTATGATCAGTTCCTCAGTTTCAAATAATTACATTCAATATGTCTGAGGGAAGACATGTTAACGCCAACCTTGCTCAAAAAGTCCAAGTAATTGTGATCCCACATGTATCCATAACTAACCAACACTATAGCCAAAACTTTTGTGATCACAAAATGTGTCAATTAACCCCCTTAACATTCTTGATCGGAAGGAACTTTTGAATATGGCGTCGAAAATTGAAGAAATATAAAACTCCAAAAGGGTCACTGGAGTTCAAACTAAGGTTGACCCGTCAACAAATATGATAACCCAGACATTTCGTTCCTGAGTTACAACACAAATACTAGTTTTTACCATTATTTCACCTTTACTAGATTTTTTTTCATTAATTGACCTTTGGTGACCTCGGATCAGATGACCGTTACGTTTGAAAATATTCCCCTATCCCGTTCGCAACTTGTCCCAAAATATCAATCGTGTCACACTTTAGCACTGGGGAGTTATTAAATGTCTAAAAATGGACCTTTTGACCCCCATAACTTCGCACAAAAAGGTCGCACAGGGGTGAAACAGTGATGTTTCTTGATCGGGAGGAATTTCTGAATTCAAAAATATGAAAATGAGCCAAAGGTCACCAAAGGTCAAACTGAGGTCATAAGTCACCCGGAAGCGGATCGATGAGAGGATTACATTAACGCAACTCCAAACCCTAACAGACAATTCGTTCTCAAGTTATCACAAAAATACTAGTTTTTTAACCATTAATTGACCTTTGGTGACCTTGGATCACATGACCGTTAAGTTTCAAAATGTTCCCCTAACCGTTCACAACTTTCCCAAAATATCAACCTTGTCACCTTGGCACTGGGAGTTATTGCAGTTTTAATATGGCGCATATATAGTCCAAGTATGCCGCATCTATAGTCCAAGTATGGCCTCAATCCAACTTTCCCAATATTGAGTTAGAGCGTACCCAAGTACAAGCGTCACAGACGCACACACACACAGACACACACACGCCAACCTGAATGCATAGGTTCCTTTTGCTAAAGCAAGGAACCAAAAAATGACAAATGTCCCTGTAATTAAAAGTAAAGATTACAAACCCTTAAACTAGAGCCATGTGTACTGTTGTCAATTGATTATATGGGAAAAAATAAAATTGAAGCCTGGGCATCCTAAATAATTAGCAGCCCCCAGTACAGAGTCATTTGTGCCAGAGCCCATTAATAATAAATTTAGGATACAAAAACATATCTGCACACCCTTGGATTTTTCTCCTAAATAATCAATGATCCTTGGTACTGATAAATGCTGCAGTTTAAGGGTAGTTAATAGGAGCATCTTTTACATAAAAGATTTTTGGCAACTAGGGTGATGAAAAGAGTAGAACTTTCTGGAGCCATTCAAAGTAGCATAACCGATATGACCGATATGACTTTGGCGTACCGATACGATGGTCAATATTTTTTGTAACATCGGCTGATGTATGATCAGATCTGGTGTACGATCTTGTGCCAATAGCAAATAAAGTGTGTGTTATCCTTTACACATTCTCATAGTGTTGTATATATAGGCTACATTTTGGTTTATATATACAGGACTATGCTGAATGAAAACTTTGTTTAAAATAAATTTTATATGAATTTTATGCCTAAGTGCTTTCTTTGAATCATTGACAAATCAACAGAAATATCTTATGACACTGTAGATTTTTGAAGAAACAAAAGTAACCTATTTATAACTTTAGGAATCTCAGAATCTTTTCTTCTGTACCATATGTGAAGCTACATAGGCAGTTGCAATAAATACAAGAATTAATGCCGTGTGCATAAACATTGAAGACATGCTTGCAGCTTTGCCCATTAGCTGTATAAATTCAGTAAAATGTAAAAGTTGGTTATCCAGTGATCATTGTATTGTATCATCTAGTTTGTATTGCACGTGTGGAGCAGGCCACACATTTATAATATCAATGAGGGAATGCCACACATGCACAACTGTGTGGTATTTAAAAATGCACTTTATCCATTTGTTGTGGTGTTATGCGACTCTGCACGGTCAAGTGACAATGGAATCAAGAGCAGTGAATACAATTGCCCAATTTTCCGATCCAAATTCCTGCCGATAGTGCAAAACATCGGCCCGATCCCATTGCCTTATCTGATTATCGGGGTGAGTGACCCTTAAATATTTATGTGATAGGATCATATCTTTTACTATTTTATGCCCTACCTTCCTGATTGTGTCAGTAGCACTGATGAACTTGTTATAGTTTTCGTACACCAGGGTCTGCATGTCACTGTCTAGTGATCGAATCTCTGAAAATAAAACCAGCAAGTTGACAATTCATGAGGAATGTACAATGTTTATTTGTTGTTGGTGTACCACGTCAATCTGGAGAATATTACATGCCAAAGAGGATCAACCACCACCAAAGCCCTATCATGGTTGGGACTCAGGTGAGGGAAAAACAAACAGTGATTCCTTGCCATACATTATAAAAAAATCAATGTGGGATGGGTACCCCCTTTCCTTAGACCCCTCCCCCATGGCACGGATCAATAAAAACTTTTTCCCCCAGCCACCCCATTCAGCCACCCTTGATCTGCCTGCGAACTCAAACACTATTGTGCCAAAGTATGCATATCTGGCCGATTTATTGGTTCCACCAAAATTTCTTATTTTGTTTATCCAATTCCTGCCCCCAAAACATCTAATGACATAATTTACTCCTATTAAATTCCCGCAACACTTTGCTGTCTTTATATTAACCTACCTACATTACATTGTACACAATGTCCATTGTTAACATCCAGATCACATATCCAGATCACACATCTCTAGTGATTGTCTGAACAACAGCTACAAGGTAATTTATTTACTCAGGGGACACTGGTGGATGACAGGATAATTAGGTGATAACAGGTTTATCTCCTTAGGGATGAGTAGACCAGTGGCTAAAATGGTGTACCAGCAGCCTCATGTGTAGACATTTGAATTTTTACTGTTTGACCTCTGTTGACCTCAAATAACATTGAAACATCACCAAGAACAATAGGTTTCTTGTACTCCACATGGGCAACACGCAGGTCAAATATGACCCCTGTAGACATTTGCATTCTCCAGTTATTGCGATTACAAGGTTTCACTGTTTGACTTCTGTTGACCACAAATTACCTTGGAACTGCACCAAAAACAATAGGCCTCTTGTACTGAATGTGAGGAAGCTTGATGCAAAGTATGACATTCATGAAGGTTGGCGTTCTTGAGATAACGTCATTACAAGCCACCGTCACATCCACACACACACACACACATACGTTGAGTGACCGCATAGATTCATTTGGCAAGGAATCAAAAGTTACACCCCTAGATTGCCAGTACTTAATAGCTCTCTCCATATTTTAGGTAGCTTTAATATGTCTTGAATAAGATCATTGTCCTGCAATCTTTTTCAACCGTGAATTTTTGCAGGCCTGATTGGATTGCCTCGCAGTCCAGATCATTTAACAAACCTATGATATTATATATACACATGAGTTTGCACATGTATGTCCATTTTGTACCACCTTTCATAACCTGACAGTGAGACATAAAAAGAAATATAATGACGCACGTTTTACCATCTCAGCTTCCTTATCAATCAGCTCATTTAGTCTCTTCTCCTTCATTATCTTTGACAGGTAGATCTGGGGGTCAAAGTTTGCCCCATTGATATCTGTGGGGTCATCGCTGGTGCCCCCTAACTCATCCTGATTGATTCCATAGTACATCTTCAGCATATCATGCCGTGCTCTCCGATGCCTTGGGCTCCCATCTGATAAAAGTGAAAAGAACCACCGTTTTATTAATATGCACCCAAATCCAATGGTCCAGGGACTCTTAGCTAATAAGCCCTTTCACGAATCTAATGTAATGAGACGATAGTTTCCAAATGTCATGAAACTAAATGCAGAGTATACTGATGAATTAAACTGTTATGACTGCATGCACTTGATCCCAACCCTATCCCCTTTAATTTTAGGCCTATTCAACCGTAACCTCAATCTACAAACAACAATGGGAACATGACAAGGGACTGGCCATTCATCACCGATGAATTAATACAAGATGAAGCCATATATGGTTAATACCTGGTTCAAACGCTTAAACAAGAGCCCAAGGGCACTATGGTTGCTTGCTTAGGGGTATATGACAATGATAATTATATACATAACATCTATAAGTTTGGGCCCAAATGGTGCAAATAATTGTGGGCCCAAATATTCAAGGGCAATCGATGGTGTTGCATATCTCATCGCCATTATACCTCAAATGACCCCAGGTGACCTCCATATGACCTTCAAAATCATCGGCACTAAATGTTAACTATATTTACCAAGTTTCATGTAGATCCTTTTCGGCATAAAATGTTAACTACTGTATATTTACCAAGTTTCATGTAGATAAAACATTGTCAAGTAAATTAACCTCAAATGACCTCTCATATGACCATCAAAATTTTCTGCATCAAATGTTACCTACATTATATGTACCAAGTTTCATGTACATCCAACAATGTTTAGTAATCGACCTCAAATGACCTCCATATGACCATCTAAAATTGATAATTATTTATAATTCAAACATAGTCTACAAATAAAGCATATTGTCGTCATTGAGACCGTTTCACAAAAACTAACCTTGCAATGATTGATTTTCCAACACGTGTACAGCCTATACTTTAACCACACAAAAAGTACTGATATAGTTTGGGCTTGAATGTAATGTTACATAGTGATATTAAACACATGCACAGATGCAATGCAGGGACTAAAATTTTAGGTGGAGAATTAAATTTTTGTTTGCTTACAGTATATTAATATCATTACTTGAAAAATGATAAATAATGTCACAATCAGAAAGGTCATTCTCTAACAAATTTGTTTTGGGTAAATTTAATGTGCGATGTTTTTTTTTTTAGAATATTGATTGTTCAGGATTTAAACAGCGATGATTATATGTGTATAGGTTACGTTATGTAGAGGGTATTTACGCAACAATTCCGTGAATAACGTCATTTTCCGCGATCGCGGATTCTCACGGGCCCTAGATATATGTTACGCAAAATATAAATAATCTATCCTGACTTTGTTAACTGGGTTGATTAATCAAAAGGATTAAATGCAGTAGCTTGCCACTTATAGTTGATATTATTAAGGATAAAAAAAAAAACATTTGCAATCTTTTAAGAGATTTTTAAAAATAATTATAGTAGGATGGCAACACCCCCATCCACGCACTTTAGATATGATGAAGTCTAGTATAGACGTTCACAAAATTGGGTATATCCACCATACTGGTCTAATACACAGATATTTCTGTCATTACAAATTTACCGTAATTACCGATATACCGCAGTATTTGTTTAGTTAGCTATCGATATTTGAAATTTTCAATACCGCCCAAGCCTAGTCTAATATGATGTACTGTAAATATATCCCATTACCCACCCCCATTAACCCACACATAAGAAACATTTGCAAACTTATCTCAGGCGGCAGGTGCAAGCGGACACCCTTGAATGATGTACATTAATGTTATTCTTATTTAATGCACGTGGTAGTGATGAACATAGATGTTGTAACGATACATGCAAGCGACCTTACCAAAGCATGTATGATTGGTGAACCAATTATCACATGCTTAATCACAAATTATGTATTACAACAAACAATGGCTGTTAACGCTTAGCGAGACCAAATATCATCATTCGGGAAATTGTGTATAGCAACCGTATATTTTGCAATAATAACACATCAAAATTTTTTCGGACGTGATAGGAAATCGCGGAAGAAATAACGAATCAGAATGGTTGATCTGTATCTCACATGGGCATATGCACATGTTTGCAAAATCTGTGATTGGCATATAAAACAGATTCTAAAATAATGTTTTAGGCCCAGCAAATAATTGACACGTAAACAGGCACTGCCAGGGCGGGGCTGAGGCTGATTAAAAGTTGATTGGTTATGGGAAGAAATATCAATCATCAACAAACGAACGGCACTTCCAATGTATGTCATTGAGCTACTGACTCTGTGATAAATAGTGGATCGATCATGAAGGTGCCGCATGGCTTCATTACACATGGTCACGCACTCGGCTGGTATAATCTGTTGTTTTATTTTTAAATTTGTTTAAAAACGTGCTTGTGAATCGTGATAATAATTATAAGTTGGGTAAAGAATTGTTTTTAAATTGTACAAATTTTCACAGAATTGGGCCTGCAAGTACACACAATTACTTGTTACTCATTGACAGCCCTGATGTTTAAGGGGGGGATTATCCCTCCCTTCATTTAAAAAGGGGGGTACAAATCCCCCCTTCACCCCCTGGGCGGAAACCCTGAGCAGCTAGGGTCTGATACGGTTGATATTTTGGGACAAGTTGTGAATGGCAAACGTAACAGTCATGTGATCCAAGGTCACCAAAGGTTAATCAATGGTAAAAAAGTAGTATTTTTTGTTTGACCCCTGTGCGACCTTCGTTGCGAAGGTATATGAGGTCAAAGGTTGTTGTGTTTTTCTTCTTATTAAGTACAGTTAGGATGGCCGTACAGACCTGTCGTGTTGTTTTTTGGAATCAGTAGGTCAAACTACACCTGATCCGAAGCTCAAAAGGTCAAATAAAAAAAAATATGCTTATTTCAGGGAGAAAACGGACAAAAAAGAAATAGGTTTGTCAAAGTTTTCAATTTTTGATATATGATAAAGCTCTGCGAGCTCTATAGAATAAACATTTCCAATTTAAATAGGTAACCTGGTTCTCAAGTTATGGGGGGTCAAAGGTCCATTTTTAGACATTTAATGCAATAACTCCCAGTAG
>JAODFY010236743.1:0-10080 GCA_027580055.1 Paracaudina chilensis | reverse complement strand
TATTGAGATAGAGCGTACCCAAGCAAGTGTCACAGATGCACACACACACATACAGACACACACACGCCAAGTTGAACCCATAGGTTCCTTTTGCTAAAGCAAGGAACCAAAAAAGGTAAGATGTTTTTCTTTTTTAATTTATCTTGTAGTATGTGCTACATACCTTTACTGGCAAAATAAAACCCTACAAACTCCCAGATTGGTTAAGCAATTGCTTGTAATATCATCTGAGAGAAGTGGGTTATATCTGGATGGTGTATAAACTTACCTACACAAGTATCGACACAGTCAGTTGGGGAGGCAAAGCTATTCCCATTACCACCACAACCAGAATAAAAGAACTCGGAACAAGTGTCTGTCACTGAACTGTAACCCCAGCGGGAGATTGAATCAGCACAAAATCCAACTTGCACTGGCTGAACACAAACATTCACACTAGTCTGAGCTGAATGTAAAGTAATGGAAGAAAAAAATACATGATTTAGCAGTGCATTATATGTATGTAATTGCTAATCTTGATTAGCACAAATTTGTACACTAATATGCCATGATATTGCTCAATCAGTTCTTTTGGTAACCTAGATTTACAGATGAACAGAAATAACTATTCAAAGTCTCAGGAAATCATTTTCTAAGGCTTTAATTAACACATGGTTGTTTAGTTACATGGCATTGCTACTTCAATAAATCATTACAAATTTATAATCAATTTGTTCTTTTTATAATTTTTTTAATGTTTTTAAATGATGACCAGATACTGCTAAGTAATTTCTTCTTTAATCATCCTAACATCCTAACATACAATGGTGTTGTTGTTTTGATCAGATATGGCTAGCACATCAAAATAAGTAGGTTAAATTATATATCTATTTTATCTGTCTATTATCTCTGCATCAAAATAGGATTTGATGATTCTCTTTCTATTTGTGCAAGTAGCAAAGTTATTTAATGAATATCCACGAAGCAGTGGCGTATCCAATGGGGGCAGGAAGGGGGGGGGCAGTCTGCCCCAGCTGGCGAGATTTTGTTAAAAAAATATTATACTAAAAATACATTTAAAAAAACAATTAAATTAAAAACTTAACAAGCATAACTTTTGCTAAATATACCTGTTTGCGGCGGTCTGTGCGATATAGGGGAGTATTTGCCCAAATTTCTGAAGAGGCCACTGTATATATATATACTGTACTATAGCCTATCTGTGCACGGAGTGCGCAAAACTTTTCCCACCGTGAGACATCAGTGATCCTTCTTCTTGTTCGGCGAGCTGAAATTTCCTTGCGACGTCGCTCTATACATATGTATGGAGCGATGTTGCAAGAAAATTTCAGCTTTTTTCAGAAAATTTATACATGCGCGCCGAGCACGCGAACATTTTTGCCCTAATGAGAATTCTGCTCCCTATACTTGCCACACAGGCTCCAAATGACATTCAATACAGCTGTACATGCGCACGTACAGCCCCCTCCCCCGCGAGATATGTGTGCTTCATACTAAATGTTTTGCCCTCATGCGTTGAGAGAATATGTAGAATTCGGATACAAACAAGAAATGTGGATATTGTATCAACTATCAAGTAGCTTCAAAGCATATAATTGGTTTTAATTTTTCTCTACGTAATAATTGTGTGGAAATAAATCAAAAACTTTTTAAAATTTAAACAATAAATATGATGTGTTCAGCAGATATGAATCATTCTTTGTAATTTATGGTTGCATGAACAAACACGAGCTAACCTAGATTTACGAAAGTGAAAGTTATAAATTTACATAATATACACCAGGCATAAAACATTAAAGGTATGCTTACCAAGGCATCTTTGAGTGCAAATGTCATAGTTGGCAAATCTGTTTTGGTTTCCTAGGCAACCACCAAAGATGTAACCTTCGCATTGATTGGTCAGATCATTATAGCCCCATGTGAAAATTGAAAGGGAACATAGACCACTGAAGATAGGCTGTTCACAAGGACCAGGGACAGCTGACAAAAATAAACATGTATTTGTTACGATAAACAGCTGGAAACTTGCCAAACTTTTCATGGTACTTTGATCAAACAGATATTTCATGGGGAGGGAGTGAAATTCATTCTGGGGCAAGAATCTACATACTTTAAATTATAATCAGTATCTCAAAGTTGTCTAGTTCTTTTTATAATGGTTGTCTCAACTTGTCTGATTGCTTGTGTATCTAAAATTCACACTCAATACCAAAAACAGTTGTCAAGGTTTTCTGACATACAGTCAATTACTCTTTGATGATCCACTTTTTTGATATTCTGAAAGCATACAATATCATTTCAATTACTCTTTGATGATCAACTTTTGTGATATTCTGATATTTTTGCACTAAAGGCCATAATTTGAATGATGCCTACACTATAGTAAGGAATGGGATTGTATGATTTTTTGGTAGGATGCGGTTATTTTGTGATAAATCTAACCGCCATGCTGCCGGGTGCGACTTTTTCAGCCCTACGCAGTAATATTCATTTTAGCCCTGTAAATTAACTGTGATTTTGTGTTCTTTTGTGTTAATCATCCTGACAAAGGTTATAAACAGTTCAGCTCTGTTAAACCATTCTTAACATTCTTTTTGCCATTAAAATATAATTCGGAATGATACTTAGCTTTTAAAATGTGAAAGATTCATTTTGTTGCATAAGCAATTATAAAAGGTTTATAAACAATATAGAGATTAAGAAACGTTAAGAACTAAAAAACGGAAGGCGATATTGATCTTTTTGTCTATTACCTCTGCATCAAAATAAGATTTGAGGATGATTCTCTTTCTATTTGTGCAAGTAGCAAAGTTATTTATTGAATATCCACAAAGATAACATCAGTCGTATGATGGAAAAGCATTAGGGTGTTTCACATAGGAAAAACCTTTTACAAATTAGATATTTTTAAGAAATTAGGCTGTATCCTTCATCCTTTATCCTATATATCAATTGTTCTTACTGAAAATGAATTGGTCTTGGAAAAAGCATTCAGCCCTGATTCACCCCAATGCTATATTCTCATAAATCTTTTCATTTAAATAAACAAATATGCAAATAACCTAGCTACATCCCTACCATTACAAATATCAAATATTTGATTTACATTGATTGCATTCCTGCCTGTCTTTCACACAACTGTGATATGGGATTGATGATGTAACTGCCATGACCAAATTTTCTCCAAAATGTCCTACCCTGGTCTCTATGTCAGATATGTCAAATGTGGATTTTGAACAGTGATATATTTGATTTTCCACAATAATATATATCTCCCTCCCTAACCTCTGACCTTAAAACTAACTATACCAATGTTTTAGAACAAGATAAGACTATTTCCGACAGTAAAATTATGCTCAGAAACCATAGTTAATACATTAAGGGGAAACAATTTTTCACCTTTACGTCACATTTACACTTTCTCTTTTGTTCTTTTCCCCCCTACCGTATGAATTAGGCGTTTATATTTATGAGATGCGAGCTTTAACCTGGAGTTATATGTTTACAAGTCTTTTAGACTCAGATGATCTCTGACCTCTACCGAAAACCTTTTGAGCACTTTACCCAATTTGAGTTCAAATGACCTTTTATTTCTGGTAAAATCAGGATTCACTTATTTTTTTCCAAATCAGTTATTTAAAAGTTTTTAGTGTTTGACCCATTTAGCCCTAAAAAGTTATTTGATCTCTTATAAAATAAATAGGTTGATTTACTCAATATGGCTGACCTATATTAAGTACCAAAAATGAAGTTTATCCATGTTACCACTATTATGTTATAGTAAGGTACAAACACATACAAACAAGCAAGTGTCACACACATTACCAGCACAAACATGCAAATACATACACACATGTTGAAGTAGATTACGTTTACCAAATACACACCATCACAATTGACAGGGTTGCCAAATTCATCAACCCACACTGGTAGACAATCCCTGGTTGGATCGCAGAGGTCCACAGTACATACAGAATCACCGTTGGCTGGACAAGTAGCTGTGGTACAAGGGTCATCCAGACAGGGAACATTACCATCTGGACACACTGTCTGGGCTGTATGAGGAAGGTACAATCATAAAACAACAACTATCACTCTGTCCCATTGGATTCAAAGTAGTTTGTATGGCAAGAATGGAAGAAAATGCAAATAATACAGAGATAACAATATACATGCCTGGTGGTTCAATCATACCTGCTATATTAAATTTCAACTTCATTTTTATAGCAAAATGTAAACTACAAGAGTCACTAGGGCTGTCTGGAGTTTGGAATAATCTTTATTAAGAAGACACAGAGTGAACAAAATATAGCTTTCTTTTTGCCATACAACGAATTTCCATTTGTTAATTCAATATGAAAGGAATGCATTCATTCAAACATGGGTCCATCATGATGTGATCCATAGGCTATACCAGTCATACAGGATAAGAGTAATTGGATATAATATATGTGGGGAAATATGCATACAATAAAATGATAAAAATATAATAACAGAAACAGCTCAGCTAGGTGTACACCTCTGTAAATTAGAACTACACCCAGAATGAGTCCAGAAATCTAGTTTGAGAGACGTATAGCATGTCCTCTATTCATTGTATACAATCTTATGCAAGAATCCTAACATGACAAAAGGCTAGTAGAGTTGCCCATGTAAAAAGACTGTACTGAAAGGGTACAGTATACACATATTTATAACAGGTAAATTCATGCCTCATATCTGGACATGCAAGATAGAGAATTCAATCAGACTAGAATCCAATCAGACATACACAACAGAGCATTTTTAATACCACTCACTTAAACACCTCAGCTGACAGTTTGCTAGGTCTGTGAATCGGTTTCCATTTCCTTGGCAGCCCCCATAGTTAAACTGCACACACTCCCTCAACACGCTGTCAAACCCCCAACTTGGGATGAGGGCCTCACAGGGTCCAATCTCGATAGAGAGGTCACAGATGCTCTGCGGAATCACTACGGAAAGCAATGTTATTGTAAATCAGTTTAATGCCATTTAATGCCACTATTAATGACACATTCACAAACCTGTTATGTCACATACCCTTTTACAGCATGCTAAGGTGCCTGATATCCCCCGATTATTTGGAAAGCTGTTTAAAAAATTCAGGTAATGATATTATATGTGAAAGTCACAAATCTTAAGCTTACATGGCACGTAAATGTATTTTGACTTCTATATCAAACATTTCCAGCATAGTCACTGGCACATAAAATTAGTAGCAGTATTAGTATGTTCTATATTTCATGACATATCAGAGCCATTGCTTGACATGGCATCTTATATCTTATTATTATCCTGGTTCTGTGTATGAAAAGGCTTAATGGGGATTCACATGAGACAGCTTTCCATAGACCTTCAAACTATTGAACTTGCAAACATGACTCGCAACAAAAATATATATAACAATGCAAATAAACTTAAAGCAATCAAACATGTACTTAGCATATTCAGCGATGATGATTGAGTAATTAATTAAAGACACTGCTTTTTGTTAACATCCGTGCACTCCATAACCCCTTTCACCAATTCTGTACCCTTAAAAATGAAAATAAAATCACCAGGAGGACATCTGCCGTTACACTCGAGCAATGTAGCAAAATTATTTTCATTGCCACCACATCCACCATATGTAAAAGGCTGACAGAAGCCAACTTCGGCATGGAAGGCAAATCTAGTGACTTGGTCAGTGCAAACACCGCGGTCAACTGTCTGCTGACAGACATCTTCATCTGACAAACCTAAAAAGCAAAATATATAGCATTTGTGTGGTCATTATTTAATATGGGTTAGTGAGAGGTTTCTGTTTGTGGTTTGGAGTTATGTTTTAGGGCTGATTTGTACTGATTGATTGTTTTTAGTTCTGTTGACCTTTGGTCCGTGTCTGTTTCTCTTCACGTAAAAAGCATGCATTAAAAAATAATACATAGTGTAGATACTGTACAAATGTTACATGCAAACCGTGCATGATGAAAAGGGTTCATGAGATGAAATTTTATTTTCATAGGGAAATGTAAGTATCATCTAACACCACCATATCAAGTATGTAGTTCGTCAGACATATGGTTGCAAAGTACTTGACATTTTAAGATTTTTACTTTGACATGGATAAAAAAAGGAGACAATAACCATAGGGTACATCCACATGGTATGGTGCATGTACCAGTCCAATTTGACAAGGATCCAAGGATCATTACTGAGATGCTGTGTTTACAAGCTCTTTTCAGTGATTTGCATTGAAGCCGCACCCACTCATGATTATATTAATGAAGTGATACTTTGTCATATGGAAATGTAACTATTATATGGATATACTGTAAATAGGAGTTTGACATTTTAAGAATTGTACTATAAGCCACACCCAGCCACTCATTAAAATGGGTGCCATGGACAACAGAAACAAAAGGGCAAATAAACTTATTATGGAGCCATCTACTGCTTCAATATGACAGTAATAGAATATATAATTTCTAACATTTTGTGTTTAAAAGATATTTTGAGCAATTGGCATTTAGCCCTGTCCACTTATGAATATTATTGAGATGAAATTGCATTGTCATGTGCCAATGTACCACTTATCAACTTACATCCCCATACATACCATTGTGAACTTTAAACCCTGCCACAACAAAAACAATAGGGCAAATGATTATGTTATTATCTACCCATATTATTTGATATTGATCCAACTTGTCGTTGTTGAGATATCGTGTCTACGATCATGCATGATATCATGTCACATCACACACACCTGCATTAAATGTGATTAAAAATGTTAGCTTTTGTGGATGGCTGGATGGTCAGTGTTATTACACAGACTCATGTGAGCCAAAAACAAAGGAAATTTAATATATTTCTGTCACATATATTTTTGTATTATGTGCCGTGTCAACCTCTATAGCATGCGTCTGCCAGTGAGTATTTACAAATAAAAGCAAGAATCAAAGTGTCATCACTCCCTTACAGAAATTTAAGCATGGTATAAACATGAAATGTGCATGGATTTTGCATGTCATGCATAAACCAAGCATAATCGTTTCGCCAAACCTGGCATAATCCATTCATCATCCATGCATATTACAAGATCTGAATATTCAAGCATGTATCTTCTATGCATGGAAGATTTATGCATGAATCTGACACTTTAAGCATGACATTTGCCATGCATGGAATATTCATGCATAAAATTGTCAGATTCATGCATGAAACTGACAATTGATGCATGAATCTTCCATGCATGGCAAGACATGCATGTATCTGTCATACATGCCTAACAAATCCATGCATGGGAAGAGCTATGCATAATGTCAAGAACAATGTATGGTATTAAACCAATGAAAACAAAATTGACAAAATCACAACGCTTACAAACAGTGGTCTTTTTCCAATCAAGGCAGTAGGTTCACAATGGGTATTGGGAGTGTATTTTACTACATTGCAATACACTACAGTTTATGAGAAGGTTGTGTTTAACTAAAGGAGATATGGGTGTATGTATGAAAAATTACATGCATGAACCATGCTTAAAACAAACTAATCGTTCCAAAACCTGTCAAAAACATGCATGTTGAATGGTTGATTATGTATGACATTTCTGTAATATATATCTATATATATATGCATTTACTACAGATAAAAATTAATACACACAACCAAAATGCAGATTCTTAATTGTAATTAGGTTATTACCATGGGGTTTCTTTATTACAAGCACTAATGTTAGGCCTACATTAATTTGTCCAGCCCGATTTCAATTATATACAGAGCACATATCAGTTTTCTCCTCCTGCTTATGGAGAAGACAATACATGTACAATCAACTTCCAATATTTCACCTGACCAACATAAATCAGCCATTCAACCCACCTCTAAAACACCTTGCTCGACACTGTAAAGGACTGAAGAAATTATTTGCATTTCCTCCGCATCCACCATAGTCGAAGGCCCTGCATTCTCTTACTGCGAGATCGTAACCCCAACGGATCCCATTTTGAGAACAGGGACCATGCTCCAGGGGCTCCCTGCAAACATCTGTATAAACAAAAGCACAACAATACGGGTGCTCTATTAAAATGATGTCCTCATTGCTGATGTATACAGTACCATAAAATTTTAATACTTTTTAACATCAAGCAAATCAAGCTTACCGTTGGAAAGCAAGAGTGGTAGGTACTGTTAGACTCTGAGACTCAACATATAACTTTTGTGTAGTATTTCAATCATTCAGTTAATTTATGGGGTTTTTTTGGCGAAAAATTATATGCGGCAATCAGTAAATGTAACAAAATAATATAAAGCATTTTATCGTCAGTCACTGGATATCCAATGCAAACACTAATCAACAGTTGCTGTTTTCCTGTAATTCCCTCTCATGCCCGAAAACGTGCTAAAATTCTCAGTAAAAATAAACTTATCCTTTGCAATGTTATATCCACTGTCATTTTTGTATGCCTCTAATCGCGAACTTGAGTAATGGTCCTTCTGTGGATTACATTTGTACTGGCAATTGGATAGGTTTGCTAAGGATTTACTGTCCTCAAATTCAACATGAAATTGATACTTCTTTTTGTAGTTGAATCATCACATCATTTTAAAGTATCAATTCTATCTATTTTAAACTCTATTTTACTTTAAACCAGTTTCAAAGATAGGGCTGAAAATTTAATGGTTGATGAAAAGTTCACCTGGTACACAAACAGAAAGACATTCTTCAAGGGTTTCAAAGTTATTTTCATTTTCGCCACATCCTGTGAATGTAAATAGCCGACAGGTATCAAACACCTCATCAAAACCAAAGCGTGGAATCTGATCATTGCATGGCCCTGAGACGATTGCCTGCAAGCAGGGATTACTTGGAGCTGAAAAAGAGTAGAAAGGATACAAATTGAATCAAAATTGAATTAAGACAAAAAAAAAATCCTCACCTGCTAGGTTTTGATTCAGTTTTGTTAACATAACATGTTGTTATCACCTTTAGACTCTGTGTCAGGAATCATGTCAAATTTCATGTATAACTAGAATTCTTAATGCTATTCAAATTGCTTTATTTCCTCCAGTCCTTCTGAAATGTTGATAGGATTGATGTGTTGAGACCGATTCATTTTTTTCAAAAAGTAAAATGGTACCAGAAATAGTACATCATGATCTCTCTCTGTCCTATGGGTCAGGATGTTATTGATTGGAGAGAGGATGTTAACATTGACCACAGCGGCGCAAATATGGAGACCCTTCTTAAGCCAGAAAGACAATTGATATGGCAGCATATGAAACGAAGGTATACGGTATATTTATACTCGATGATCCATTAACTTCAGAAGAAGTAAAACATCAGTGTGTAAAACTGTATTAGCCTATATATATTGGTTTTTTAAAGGCATAGACAAAGTGCCCTGGGACAAACTGTTAGCTGTCCTGATACCTGTAGTTTTGTTGTGTTATGTGCCATTGCTGCTATGTACTTTAACAATGCAGAACATTTTGGGAATGGCTATAATTACTGCATCCATTGGAGTCAAACAGGGTTTTGCTACTTCTGGCATCCTAATTTGTCAACTACCTTAACCAATATATGTGAATATGTGTGGTCTTGGATGGTTGCAATGTTTATTGTTTATGAATTACACTGTTATATTACCCACAACTGGTGTTGTGGGTACGGTGAAATTTCAAGATAGTGTATGGGTGGGATATGGACCAATAAGTGTAAACATCATATCTGGGATCCCTATTTACTCTGTAAATTCTTCACTATAATGATGCAGCTACAATATTAAATACTGTAGTTTGTTGATAATTTATTATTATAAGGTATTTGATGGTATCTACTTCCATGCTGAGAGATGGTTCTCCATTTTATGGACATTTTCATGTGATAATGAATTGGTGAAGGACAAATATCATGTAATTCTCTGCATCAATAGTACAAATCATTTCCCATATGTGAATTTCAGTGGCATTCCTGCAGTTATTAATTCAGAGTATTCGTGTGAGATTTTTTAATATAATTTAATGCAGTGGGAACTTGTCTATTCTAGATAACGGATATAATTTAATGCAGTGGGA
>JAODFY010236732.1:0-10082 GCA_027580055.1 Paracaudina chilensis | reverse complement strand
AAAACCTCTGGGTTTTCTGGTTATTGAAGTGGTAGCACATTTATTTACTTGGCCATGATCACAATACCTTTATATAGCGTAATATTCAATACTGGAGAGATTTTTCTGTGTTATCTTTGATGTAATATAAAACCAGTCTATACCTACTTCTTGTCTGTGTTTTTCTTTCAATTAAGTATTGTAATCTTTGAGGAGATATCTGAGACAATTTCCCAAGTATTATAATTGGGACAATAAAATTATTAAAGTTTTGGTTTCAGATCACCTCAAAAAGTGGACACCAAATTGTGACATAAAATAAATGATTTGTTAAAACCCCTTTTTTAATTATTTTCTGCCCGTTTGTTTGATCCCATTCTATTTTATTTGGTTCAACTAAGCATAACCCTTTATGTACGTATTAAAAAAAAAGCTCCATGCCCACACTATTTTCATGATATTTAAAAATATAATCATTGAAAACGTACGTGACTAGTAGTGTCCTCTTGCATAACGTACGTTTCCAAGTACTGTACATACGAAATAGGTGGGTGTATACTATGCTACTGGTGGCCATTATGAAAGCTGGGCATTTAAAAACTAAATGATGTTATTCCCAATCTGCATCAACTACTGTCATAGTAAATAAATTTACTCTTAAAATTGCAGCCTATTTCGTGTCCAATTCGTCACGTACGTAAATGCGTTGCCATTCTACTACATGCATATGTTAATTTTTATTGATAAATCGTCAAGCTATACAGTACCTATAGTTGTTTGATTGAGGCAACGCTAATTCAATGTACCTACGGCATAAACCAGTAAAAGCTATATTACCACGTGCGTGTCCTGACAAATCATTGCATCACGTACGTTGAGCACACGATACGGCCTGTTACAATATCCTGAAAAATCACCTGAAATAACATTCATCCAAGTACAATTTTCATCGAAATGATAAGGTAAGTTATTAGTTTTTATGATTTAGACATAGCTGGTAGCTAGAATATAAAATTCTTCGTAAAATTCAATGTTGTTTCCAGGTGAGAAGACGCAAGTTGTTTTATCGTACTAGTGTCTGTGCATAACGTACGTAAACAAAAGAGTAGACTAGGTTAATTTATAACTGCATCCTAATCTTATGCCGACATTATTCACTACGTAAATGTTTGCGACATGATGGATCTGCAATATGATGATGTACTTTTAGCATTATTCTGTTGTTTGTTTATGAAAAACTATACGACTTGCTGTTATAATTGTACGTGACGAAGGAAACCACAAAGAACGTTATTTTCCGTGTCTTGCGGTAACGTGCGTTGTATGACTGAATGATGTATGAATTGTTAACCATTTTATCGTTACTATAGGCTATGTCATAACGGTGTTATTGTTGAATAAAAGGTATTTTTTATTCTCTCTATGCAACTTTTTATTCTACTTGAAAATATTAGAGTAATTTGGTTATAGTTGTGATAGTTTTACATACGTGATGATAGGACACCATATGAATAACGGCGGCGTAGTCCTCCATCACGAACATAAATAGTTCTATGTTTTGTACTGATACGGTGATTGATCAAGAGGAAAATTGTGAATTTCATGTATCATAATCACTACTCGAGTTTTGCTGGTATTTTAAAATGATATGTTCAAAAATAAATTGATAAAAATATTAGGATATTAGCAAGATAAACATTTTGTTTAACGTACGTAATGGAAAGACTCAAACTTTTTCGAGTCTCATTTCACGTACGTAACATGTAAATATAATGTCATTATAAGTAGTTTCATTCTCGAGGAGAGATTACTGCCATCGTTTAATTAATGCTGAAAGTATTTCCCAAGTTTTAACACAAGATAAAATCATGACAGGTTTGTGTAATATAGCAAAACTGGATACATTATTAACGTTCGTGATAATGGACACCATTGTTTTGGGCATTCATTCTTTTTTGTCCAGTTGTTGAACCTAGCATTGTATGTACTTTATGTACATTAAGTAAAAAAAAATAGGCTACTGAACATAGTATATATAGTTAATAACTTTATTGTAGGCTTGTCTGTTCAAGTTTAATTATGTTAACGTTTTCGTAAACGTACGTTACTTGTTCCATTTCATGAACAATGATGGGCTAGGACTAGCACTGGCAGTCAGGCAGTGATAAATTTCTACATATACTGTAGCCTAACACACTGTAGTATAGGCGAATTTGGAGCCTATACCGTCATTTTTTTTTTGAAGATTTTCAAACAATGTTTATTTTGGGCATATTATTTGGCAGTCCGGAGGGCCTACCAAGCACAATATTTTGAATGATTTGGTAGCTCTGCAGATTTTTTAGTCGTCTCGGAAAAATCCATCACTGCCTGGGCTCTGTACAAACGCCAATGTCGGTGGAGTACCTACAGTATCGGGTACCCAAAAAATGGTTTATTCCAGTGGTCTTACAAAAACCTTTTAAATTAATAGGTCTTAGAGATCAAACCTCTCTAATTTATACAATTTTGTAAACCATCACGTGTAATACCATCACAAAATACACAATTTAATACAATACAATTAACCATGGAAAACCACTGCTCATTACATAGTCCTGCACAGTTGACATCTATTGTATTCATTTCATTCCCAGGCCATTATAACAACATGAAACTCAGACCTCAAAGGCAGGCAATTGCCCCATGTGTACCAGAAGAAGTTCAAACACCACAACCTCACCAAAAGAAAAGTCGAGCTGAGTATCAACATGACTACAGAGAAAGGATGAAAGAGTCCGAAGATAAGTATGATGGTTTTCGTCATGATGAAAAGATACGCGCGAAGCTATATCGTTTAAATCGTAACGAAGAACAAAAAATAAGGGACCGAGAGTCAAACAGATTACGGGCACAAAGATACAGACAAAGACAAAAGGATAAGCAAATCGACAAACAAAAAAAGCCACCAAAGGTCATCACAAGATCAGAGAGACAAGTGCAGCAGGAGAAGTGGCGGAAATCAAAACAACAACAACGAGCCCAAATGTCCTCACAAGCTAAAAGGAGAGTCAATGAGAAACGTCGTGCAATGTATCAAGCTGCACGTGCTCCACACCCAACTCCTGTAGCCGTTTCTAACAGCACAAAGAGGAAAGCCGTTTCAAGATCAATACGGGTAATGCCAAAAGACCCAGATAATTTTGCTGAAGTTATGACGACCATCATTAAGACAGTCACCCCTAGAAAGAAGATGGCATTGAAACGACGACTGGTATTGAGTCCCTCACAGAAGAAAAAGCTGGATTTTCTGCAGAAGAATTCTGTGAAGTCAGTAATTTGGGAAATCAAGAAGTCGCGATCAAAAAAAGACATGGAACTTCGCCGGCTGCTACACCTTGCCACAACTATAAAAAACAGGCTGAAAAAGAAGACTGCACACACAGAGCTAGGCTTAAGCTGGAACTTTCTGAAGAAAATGGAAGTACATCACCGGCAAAACTTCAGGAAGACACGGATCGATGCCTTCTCCATTTTGAAGATTAAGAAGGTCACAGACTTCTACTTGCGTGGCGATGTCTCGCGTGAAATGCCGCTCTCTGGAAAGGAGCCATTTCGAGTGATGGAGTGCACAAATTCCTACGCATTTAAGATGTTTAAGAATGAAAATCCTGGTTTCCAGATTTCATTTAGCCACTTCCAGAAGTTGCGACCAGATAACACCAAACCCATGTCAAAAACTAAGCTACTACAATGCCTCTGCGAGTATTGTGTAAATGTCGTATTTATTCTTGACACATTGAACAAGAAAGCTCTTTCGTTTGGCAAGGCGACTGCCGTGATCAAAGACAAGCATGCAGCATCTGATTTGACACTCTGCAATAGAGAAAGCATCATGCCCCAGAAAGAATGTATTGACAGGAAGTGTGAAAAGTGTGGTGCTGGTGGAGTGCTTGATCACATAGCTACTCTTCTTGATGATCATGGTGACTCACAGGTGGAGTGGAAATCTTGGGAAATGGACAATAACGAAAGGGGAAAGAGGATGACCTTGAAAATGAAAACAGGCACCCTATCAGATATGGCAGGTTATCTCAAGATAAAGTTGGATCCATTCGCCAAGCACTTGGCAAATGCCAAATGGCAAGCAATCCAGTTCGATCAACTGAAAAAAAATCCTCCTACAGACTGGGTTGTTTTCTGCATGGATTTTGGGCAAAATTACAATTGCCATTTCCAAGATGAGGCACAGAGTGCCCACTGGTCATACAATCAGGCCACGATCCACCCTGTAGTGGCGTATTACCAATGTCCTGATGCGTCATGTACAGAAGTGACACGCGAGTCCTTGGTATTCATCTCTGATGATCGATCACATGACCATCATGCTGTTCAACATTTTGTGACTCTGGCAAATAAACATCTGTCTCGTATAGGAGTCCCTATCACGAGAGAGATTCATTTTTCAGATGGAGCCGGTTCCCAATATAAAAACAAGTCTGCTTTTTGTGATGCTTCATATGGTGTTGAGGACTTTGGTTTTTCAATTGAGAAACATTTTTTCGGAAGCCGTCATGGTAAGGGGCCATGTGATGGGGAGATTGGCGTTCTGAAAAAGTGTGCGACAATGGCTGTGAAGGGGAGACAAGTGGTGATAGGTAATGCCCATGACTTGTTTAAGTATGGGAGGGATTTTCTGACACTACCAAAGGGAGACGAGCATACTCACATGAAGAGAACATTTTTCTTCATGAGGAAAGGTGAAGTTCAACGTGATACTCGTGAAGAACGTTTAATGAACCTTAAACCAGTGCCACAGACCAGGCAGTTACACAGCTTTGTGGGAAAGTCGCCAAACACAGTTACCACCAGAGAGAGGAGTTGCTTTTGTGAGATGTGTGTTATCGGGGAGTTTGAGAGGTGTAACGATGCTCTCTTCGTCGGAACAACAACCACATTCTCCATGAAGACAGGCCGAGAAATAGACTCCACGTCAAAACACAACAAGACAGTGGCAAAGGATGATGATATTGTTACAAGGTATGCATATTGACTTAATAATGCGTTAGGTAAAACATATTACATTTTAGCGCGTACCATCTATGCTGGTTGAGCTTTATTTATATACCTACCTATCCCTCTGTAAATTATTACTGGAAGTTGACTTTTCAAGGAGTAAAGCTGTTTTGCAATCAAAAATTCATATTTATCATCATCATCATCATTATCAGTCCACTGCTGGACAAAGACCTCGGCATGTAGCTTCCAGTCTGTCACAATTTTGTGTTATTCCAAAATTGCTGCAGTTTGTCCCTCCAACGTTTTATTGGTAAATAATTCCCTTGTTTCTTTTCTCCCCACCGTCATGAGTGAGTTATTCTGGAAACGTGACTGGCCCAAGTCTGCCATGCCAGCTCCATAACAGTTATAATATAATAAAAATGTTAATTTCCTTTTTATCCTCAGTAGTGGCAGTACTTCTATGGCCGCAGTTGATGTTGTGAATACAGGCCCACCCGCAGAACAAGACCCATGTGAAGTACCAGCCGTTGATAGGTACGATTCATACTAAACTCAACTATCATCAGTGTAGTAAAGTTCTTGACATGTTAATTTGTGCATGTATGTAAAGAATTATCCTACAGTGATGTATTCCAGATGAAAAAATAAAATCTACTTACTGTGGATTATTATTTCTTCAATTACAAGAACACCAGCCTTCACAGGTGTTTTGGGCGAAAAATCATGTTCCTGGAGACCTACAGTACATGTCGGGAAACTATCACAGTACATCCAAAATATTTAAAGTTTAGTTCTGTATAATGCATTTTGCTTTTCCATCTGCTTGATTTTACAGCAATGGAGTGCAGATGTCGACCAAGTTTATGGCAGCAGTAACAGGCAGCTTCATAGCAGTGAAACTATATGGCAAACAGTCATTTAGTGTGTACATAGAGGTTAGTAGAACATGTTATAATTCATAAATTATTAATTATCAGGGTGGCTGATTCAACTCTCAAGTCCCAACTCCCAAGTCCGTGTTGCATGCGACTAAAATATTGAATATTAAGACCCAACCTCCTCCACTTGTCACGCTTAGCTCGAAACTGCCAGTTTTCGGGCAGCGGGATGCGGGGCCACTGGAGCGTGAGGACCCTGTGCTGTTGCGAACAACCGTCATTGTGGCACCAATCCCACCCTGCTCACTTAAAAATACTGCTCAATTAAAAATACTACTGTGTTGGTAGTCAGGGGCACTGGGGCGTGAGGACCATGGACTGAAGCCTCCTCTCGGCCTCTATTCTAATATTTTCACATCCTTGATCGACAGTCCATAAATATCCTAAAACTTCAGGCAGTTTAAATAGTCCTTTGAAGGCACATTTCACTAGAAAAGGGGAATTTTCTCACAAAAGTTTGAGGTATGCCCCCCCCCCCCCTGGTTGTGTAACCACTGGCTACTGCAAATATCACACTTGAACATGAGTGTGTCAACCTTCACAATATTGTTCCAACCATTATCAACATTCATTAATAAAAAATATGGCAAGAAATCACTACGCACAGTTGCGTTCTTGTTAAAGGAAGAATATAGTTTCCCCAGGATGTAGCATCATGTCATTCGATGTTGCATGTACTGATAAGCAGAATGTTCATACGTTTACCGTCAGTATTCATACTTATGTTTCGACTGTATTTCCTCAACAGTATATGATACCATGACCTTTCTTGGTTTCCTTTTAATTAGGTCCTTCGAGAAACAGATGATGACCCGCAGGTCAGTTTCATGAAATGATGTGGAAACAATCTATACATGTGGCCACTCCAACCAGATATCTCATGGGAGCCTCGCAGCAATTTCGTTTGCACACTGCACTATCCTGAACTGGCCAACAAAAGGGAACAGTTCAGTCGATAAACAAAAACAATGTTACCTGCAGCTAATTGTTGAGGATTTATTTACTGAAATATAACAGAACAGCAAGAAGAGTGATTATAGATGCCTATTACAAAGGTAAGTGTAGGTTGGGGGAAAATTTTGAACCAAAATTTGCAAAAGTTGAAATAATCTTTTGTGTGTGTACATTTCAATCGTTCAGTTTTAAATAAATGCACATTTCACAATTGATTAGTAGAGGAAGAAGAAGTCTGGCAAATTATTGTACAGTAAATTTTCCCTTGCTCGGGGTTGCCTTTGTCCGAAAAGCACTCCTACAGTAAAAGTTCGGTTACTGGAACCTGGTATTCTCATATACTTGTAAGACAACCTCCTTGGTACCTGTATTTCCCCGAATAACAGGTGTTGACTGTATATATGGCTGGTTGGGGGCATTGGTTAGGCCTTGGAATGCTCCCCTAATAGATTGATTGGCTAATGATGCAGTAGCCAGCTGAAGCCCATCGGCAATGCCTTAGATAAATTGCAGTCAGATTCATCTACAATTGCCGATGCCTGCGAAATGTTCCTGGATCTAGAACATTGCTTTATCACCACAGTCCACACAAGAAGCGATTCAGCCAAGCGATGACATCAGAGCATTACCTAGCAAACCTACGACACCCTGTGGGGGCAGAAGCTCAATGTGGAAAGAATAGATGCTGCACAGTGATTTAAGAAAGCGACACACTTGAAGAATCAACAAGACAAATGTTACACCCTTCGATATTCAACGGTCTCACCAATCTTCAACAAGACATTAACACCCTTCGATATTCAACCGTCTCACCAATCTTGTATTGACATATTTGATGGGAATTATCCCTGACTGCAGTACCCAGAGTCACACTATCATGGCCTCTGAGCAGTGGCTATCATCCTTTCGGAAACGACACAGCCACTAAAAAACCCAGCCTATTAAGGAAAATGACGATCCTGACGCTCAGGTGCAAGAAGGAAGTAGGCACCGCCAGATCTGCATTCCGGAAGCTGCCATCTGAACTGGTGATTGGTCCATAAGTTTCACTACCTCACTGTGACACGATTTTCCCCCCGTAAAGTTTTTTTGCAGGCCAAGAAAAGATTTGTCGCACATGTGTGCCTGGTGATGACGAGTTAACGGGTTATTATGGGATAGGTGAAACAAGGGATTTATTAGAAAATTATTACTGCGTTATTGCGTTTATATAAAGTTTCCGCTGTTAAACTCCCATTTAGCTATACCTGTAGTTCTCACACCGCACTGTTACGTTACTCATGAAGATGACTTAATACTATATTGTTATTTTCACAACAAGTGGTGCAATTGATCCAAAGCCAATGCAGCCAATTTAATTCCTGGTCATTTAAATTGCTTCAGCATAGCCCAATATCTGCCTACATGATTTACACCTTCGGAAACACATATAGCGCCTGGTATCAATTCAGCAACTCATCTGCTAGACAGTTAAAGAGCAGATTTGTCAAACTGCCTGACAGCTGCACTAACAACCTGTCGCCCTAGGATGACCTAGACACTGCCTATAGATGTTTTCTTGAAATGGCAAAATGTTAATTGGATTAATAATGCCCTAGACGAAACAATTCTACCGTCATCACGCTCCTAAATCTCTGCTAGCGCGCAATCACACTCCTTGATTCCTGCAGGAGAGCACAAGACTGCACTCCTCGAAAAGGTAAACTCAAAGTAAAATCAAAACACGACCCAAACATAATCGCGTCGAAACCTTGCATCAACATCGACAGCGATCATATATAGCAGCGCCTGTACGATGTACATTAACGTTATTCTTACACATGGTAGAGATATGTGTTGTAATGATTTGTGAACCACTAATCGCGTGCTTAATCACAAATCATGTATAACAACAAACAATGGCTGTTAAAGCTTAGCGATACCTAATATCATCATTCGCAAAATTGGGTATAGCATCCATATATTTTGCAATAATAAAATTTTAGCGCAATACTTTCGGACGTGATAGAGAATTGTGGCAAGTAACGAATCAGAATGGTTTATCTATATCTTACATGGGCATACGCACATGTTTGTAACACTTGATTATGCTACAAAAACTGTGATTGGCTGGTGAAAACAAGATTCTACAATATTTTGTACCAGTATTTAGCTAACTTTTTCACATTTTGTTTATTCATAAGACTATATCTAAGCATATTGCCAATTTATTAGAATAACATGTTGAGTGGTACCAGGTACCTGGTTCTGGAACTAATACTTTATGTAGCAGATCATGTTGTATTGATGTATTATGTGTTACTGTTGAACTATAACAGAGACATTTTTATTTAATGATTTACAATAATTAAGTAATAATGTCAAGATGATATAACCTGTTTAATGCTACCTTTATGCGTGTAAATGCTGATTTGCGTTGATTTGCGGGTAAAACAAAACAATTTTTATTAGAATGATCCAGAAACGCTACTTTCAAATTGGAACACAAGAATGTCTAAAATCAGTGTACTGCAGCCTACAACAACTTGTACTGTAGAAATTATAACGAAGCTTGTAGCATAACATTGCAAAAAGTAAAAATTTAAGTGAGCATTTCAATTTGAAAGTGCCTGGACATCCTACATTTTGTTTTCAACTACAATGTTGCATATATTGGTTTAATACGAGAGGTGTTTATAAACACCTGTCACACCTCCTCCATGAACAATGTTTGTACATGTCTACAACAATGTACATTAACTGGTGAACCTGTGGGTTTGCAAAACATAATAATCCACAGACCAAATTTCCACTTTCTTGTCTCGAGAAGTAATATCCTACATGAAAGCCGAGACTACTAGATGTGTTGTGGATTTGAGTAAATTTGAGAAATAATATCATGCACTATATGCTCTTGTGGATTGGGTGATTTGCACATGATTTGCCAATTGATTAGACATCTACAACCAGGGATCCCACCCTTTTTAATCAATACAATTCAGTTAAAAAGTTTTAGAACTCAGCAACTGAAGAATGGGAGTTTTGAGGCAAAACCAATCTTGATTTTCCTCAGTGGCATAGCCGCTTCAAGTCACTGTTCACAGTTCAAACTTAAAAATAATTAAACACCCTGCATCATAGGACTACATAATGTGACATACATAATGATGTGTTTGACTGTGCATGGGGAACCCCCTTTGGAAAATACCTGTCTGGAAGTTGTCTTGTTCT